>BGNK01002641.1:0-57728 GCA_003297005.1 Symbiodinium sp. clade A Y106
TGATACCTCCCCGCGCGTCTGTTACCTCTCCGCGCGTCTGATACCTCCCCGCGCGACGGATAGCACTCCGCGCGTCCGAGGCGTTCCTCCGCGTCCGATTGGCCGCACAACTCTTATGTCTCCCAGGGGTAGCCGCCTTGGTGGGGGTCCACGCCGCAGGGGGGGTATAAGACCCCCCCAGGTACCCTGCAGGGGGGGTATCAGACGCGCGGGGGTATCCCACGGGCTATAGCAGAGGATCCCCAACCCGGTTATACTAGCCGATACTATATATGGGGTATCACGCGGACAGAGGACAGCGGTATCAAACGTGCGGAAGAATCACAGGTATGAGATGCACGGAGGTACCCCCACAGGCGANTATCAGACGCGCGGAGGTATCAGACGCGCGGGAGTATCCTCCTGGCGGAAACCTCAAACCTCTAACCTGCCATCTGTATGTGGGGGTTTAGGTTAGGAGGTTAGTAGGGGTACCTAATGAGTCGATTTGTGCTACCTACTTCTACTCCGGTGGTGGCAGTGTTTGGGTATGTTTTTTATCGAGCCACTTGGGAAAGAAAGTTTATCCGTTTTGGGTCTTCTGAAGCCCCAAGAGTTTAGACTCCATCAGCATCTATTCGGCACCGCTAAACAATTGAAAACCCTAAACTAACCCAGAAACCCTAAAGACCTTAAGCCCTAAATCCTAAACCTTTCTAAACCCCGTCAAGGAACACCCATAGGCCCATAGATCCCGTTTCGGGACATTAGAGGAACCCCTTTAGGTCCCTAGCATGAACGCTTCAAGGAACCTATCTCAGAGGTCATGGCGGAACGGCTGCAAGCACTGTCTTCCTGAGGCTGTGGTTCTCGCGCCGTAGACCTCGGCTTGTGGCTCAGATTCGGTTTTTGTTGTGTTCCAGGTCATGTAGAGTTTAGAGTGGTGGGTTTGAATATTTTGATGAACTATTTTTCCGGACTGCTGATTCTGTCGCCCGAGCGTGCTCCCGAAGGCCTGGTTAAACCAGGACTCGACTAGCAGGACGCGTACGGTCCCACAATAAAACCTCACATCATATTGTGCTTCTCACCCTTCAACCGTCGCCACACTTCGCACCATACAGTATCTCCACGAGGCCCTCGTTTGACACCCCCACAAACTTCACCTGGTCCGTCACGAGTATCGCCATCAAGCGAGATGTTTTGAGTTTTAGGGTTTGGGTTTGGGATTCTCCAGGTCACAAAGCAATATGTATGTGTGTATATATATATATGTATATCTTTATGTAATTTATATATATATATATATGTATATACATATATATATATACACATGCATACATATACACATGCATGCATACATACATGCATACATACATATATACTTACCTACAACTACGGGTGTAAGGCTAAAAGGCCTCGGGCTTCAACATGTGCAGGCTGGGTATCTGTTGGGGTATCGGTAGGCCACGCAACTACATTCCTATCCATTATAACCCCATCTTGAGAACAGAAGTGGCCTACTGCGCGCGGTGTGCTAGTTACGGCTCTCCGGACGACACACTGCTCTGGCGACGGGCACGCTTGCGAACACACGCTAAGTACAGTGCAGCATCACTCGAGACGGCCAAACACGATGCAAGACCCCATGCAAACCACATCGTTACCTACCTATAGTTATAGCTACTGTCGAGTTCGGGTAGGCCCACACAAACTCTTCTTCTGACTCCGTTCAATCTATGCGTGCAGTTGCGGCCCCCCTCAAAATCCAAGACTGTTGGAAACCGTCGGTCATACCAAAACGCAGCCTAGACTAGCGGGGTTTTGACCGTGACTCATGTGGTGCTTAGAATCTAGGTGACAATTGTCCGAAGTGGGATCCTAATCGGGTTATGGTACTTATAACTCTATACAGTCACTACTTACTGACTCCCCGGACCCTCCTGTCCTAGGTACTTTTAAGGAGACCCCTTACAGGGGACCCTTCTTAACCCTACTTCAGGCTCTGCGAAAAGGGACCTTATTGCGAGGGTCTATATCCCCAAGGGTCCCCCTGAAGCCTTATCCTAAACCCTAAACCTAGACCCTAATCCCTAAACCTAAATACTAATCCCGGAACCCTACTCCCTAATCCTAACTCTTATCTCATCCTCGTCCCTTCCTGGGTGCCGTGGCTCTCTACGTCGGCCTCAAGGCCTTTGAGCACCGAAGCGAGCTGCTTCACCAGCTTCCTGTCAACTCTGGGGTTCAGGGTTCAGGGTTTAGGGTGTAAGGTATAGGGTTTAGGGTAAACGGGAAAGTTCAGGGTACAGGGTGTAAGGTATAGGGTTTAGGGTATACGGTATAGGGCCTCGGGCTTAGGGTATAGAGTTTAGGGGATACGGATAGGGTTCAGGGTTCAGGGTTCAGGGTACAGCAGATAGGCCGGTGTAGGGTATAAGGGGTTAGGGTTTAGGGCTTAGGGCATAGGTATAGGGTTTAGGGTATAGTTCAGGGTTTAGGAGAGAGGCCGGTGCAGGGCATAGGGTTTAGGGTATGCAGGGTTTAGAGTATAGGGTTTAGGGTTTATAGGGCTTCGGGCGTCGGGTTGAGGGGCCCAGGGTTTATTATTCGAAGCTGCAACCCATTTTCGCTGGGCCTCATTCTTGCTTCTTCGCCTCACAACGAAGACAACTCCTTCATAGTCCGCTCGTTCCAGCCAAAATGCAGCGGTAGATCCGCGGTGTTCAAAGACGATATTGGCGTTGTGAAGGTCGTGGAATGACCGTTTTTCCTCCAAAAGCGCAAAATCACGCCTGGGGACCGCGAGCTCTTCGTCATCTTTCCATGCTGATGCAATCTCTTCGCATTCAGGGCTGTTCCAAAGGAGCATTACAAACAAGGGCTACGGCAAGGGACACAGTAAGGATACTATTCAGGGTCAACTCCTACGGGTTTGGGACTTAATAAGTGGGTTTAGAAGTAGGGCTGTACTTCAGGTAGCCCCAGTTAAGGTACTTCAAACACCTCGGGCCAACTCCAATTCTAAGTCTGCTGATCCGTTTAGGATGTCTAGTTCATGGCTAGGATGGCTAGTTCATGGTTAGGATAGTATTAAACATGTACATTTGTTATTCCTTCCTGGGTTTAAGTACCCATAAAAATTTAAAATCTTACCCAACTACGACAAAGATGTGAGGATCTACAGTTGAAGGTTGCTGGTGTGAGGCAGGGGAGTTTACCTTGTACCAGTGCCGGATCCACCCCTAAACCGTAAAACCGAGTCAAGGGCTCTACGGCTCGAGGGTTCTAGGGTTCAAGCGGCTTGGGTGTGGGATTTAGTAGTTCAGGGTTTAGGGGTCTAGGGCGAAGGGGTTTAAGGGTTCAGGCGCTACACTTGGGACCCGCAACCCTGGCAAAACAAGCATGGCCGAGAGTGCGCTGTGTCCCGGCAGTGCTCCAAGATGTCCTGCTTGGAAGGTTTTTGGAAAATTAGTAACTAGGATTATCAAGAGGGTAGCTCTAGACGAAATGACAAATAACTCCATTTATAGGGTCCGTATAACCTTTCTAACCAAGTCCCATGATCCTCCATGGGCTCTACTATAGGGGCCTTCATTATTAGAATAGGGTTTTGGGGCCCGTTATACTATATATAGTTATAATAAGGAACCCTCAAAATACTATAGGTAATTATAAAGGCCCCTATACCAAACCCCCCATAATACCCCTTATAGTAATCCTTATAGACTGCAAGGAACCCTTAAAGGGAACTCTATTGCAAACTATCAAGGCCCCTTACAGTATGGGTTCCACGGTTTGCTTTTCGAGAGCTCGGGGGTTCTGTAGGGCCTCAGCGTCCAAGGGTTGATTTTGTTAGGGGTTAGGGGTTAGGGTTTAGCGGTCAGGGGTTAGGGCGGTGTTACAACAGTCTGGGTCCAACGGAAGTTTACAAAGGTTCACATTGTTTTATAGGGGTCCTTAAATGGGTTCCACTCCACTTTGATGGGTCTCAATCTAACACCCTGAGGCTCCATGTGCCCATATAGTATGTATATATACATATACATATATATGTATATATATCTTATGGGCCTTGAGGGGGTCCCTAAAAGGTGCTTTAAGGCCGATGTATATACCAGAATGGGCACATGGATCCTCAGGGCCTGACGGCTACAGGGCCCTTGCCGGTTGCTTGTCAGGGTTCTGCAGGGGGTCCATCCCAGGGTTGATGGACAAAATCCTGCATGACCCTAAGGACCCTAAACTATGGGAATTATGGTATATTCCTTATAATGGGTAATGCAGGATTTTGTCCATCAACAGTAGGGCTTCTAAGGGCTTGAGTTAAAAGGGTTTAGGGAGTTTAGGGTTCAGGGACGCGTTAAGGGAAGCTTACATGGTGTCATAGGTTGTTTGGGTCTTCAGGGTTCTTACTATACCAGATGGCATCTCTACGACCGTTCTGAATCAAGTGTACGGGGGTCTTGCATGGTTTGACGAGGTTTTATACTGCATAAGCATGGCCTTAACTCAGGCCTTTCCGAAATGAACGGTCATCTGAACCATAGATATCCCGCAACCGCATGCCCGAAATGCGAAGCCTATATACGTCACACTTCCTACACTCGTAAGCCCTATACATCCTACAAGCACAGTGCCTAATTAAATCCGAAACGGAACTGGGACCGCAATACCTAGCAGCAAGACACTGCCTTGTAGATTTTGAGTGTAACAGGAGCCCCAAACCCTGTTAGAAGCCCTAAACCAACCAGCCCCCGCCCCTTCCGAAACACAAAAAAGCCCCATAAACTCTAAACGGGAGTTTCCGACAACTAGGGCTCCCATATTTTGGGGTCCTTATAATAAGGATTTTTGGAAATAAACCCCTCACCCAGCCCAAGCTCCTGCTGGCTACCATCCTCCCGCTCTTTCTCTTGTGGAGGCTGCGGTGACAAGACCTAGGCTCGGTCTACCTGGACCCCTGAGAGTATGTAGAGAAATAGCCCTATATAGGTTTCGGGCCATAATTTTCCTACTTTAGGGGGGTTTGGGTAAGGCTTACGGTTTACTGTGTATAGTTGCAGTGGAAGATAGTAGAAGTAGCTGAAGCGACGAAGTACCAGGCGTCATCGGCATCCAAGCAGTAGTCGCAGCGGAAGCGGCAGCAATAGCAGCAGCGGCGGTAATAGCATAAATAGAAGCTGATTCAGGCTTCGATATTGCATGAGAGCCCCTAAACCGTAAACCCTAAACCGTCAGCCAAAAGAGATCCTAAGACCCAAGCTTTGTGGGACCAGCGGCTCCCTTTGTTTTTTTGTTCGAACCCCTCTTTTCCACCTGCAGTTGCGTAGGGTGTAGGATTTCGGGTTCAGGTTCGGGATTTAGGTTTTACGGTTTAGGTTTTAGGGTTTGGGGTTCGCCTACAGCATTGCAGATTCAAGAGCAAAGGATCACAAATTCTGGATCGGTAGAGTGCAGCCATGGTTCAGGGTTTGAGGGATTCGGGGTTTTTGATTCAGGGGTGGCGTGGCGGTTTAGGCTTGTTAGGTAAAGGACTAGGGAGCTGTGCTCAAGCTCGAGCCAAAGAACCACAAGACCCAAAAAACAGATCTCCAGTATCAGCTCCTGACATGGATGCTCGAGATGTCACCGTCTTGCACCATTTGCCTGAGTCCATGAAGCACATGCTTACATGCCTAGGGGGTTCCGAGAAAGTTAATAAAGTACCAGCAAGAAGCACACTATGATAGCGAATTGCACAAGATAACCCCTCAGGCGATGCAACTGCGCCACCACCACCAACACCACCATCACCACCGCCCAAATCCCTAAAACCCTACTAAACCCATCATTTCTGACGCCCGCATTGCAAGGCTTTTTTTGTTGATGTCCATCGGTCTGGCCTTTAGGCGGATTTTACAAACAGGGCCTAGGGTTTAGGGTTTAGGGATCTTCCTCGAGATCCGATCCACGTGCATCACGTTTCTGCCGGTTTAGAGTGTGGTGTTGCCAATGTTTGGGGCTTAGTAGACGTCCATGAGATAACTGTTATCTGTACTGCTATAGCTGTTGGATGCTGGTGGTAGGTTCTTTTGACTTACATCCAAACCTTGCTTAGCTTGGCAAACCCGTGGCTCAAACCATTTGGCATTTCGGGGTCTGGATTCAAATCCTACCTGAGGCACTGCACTTTATATGTTTGAGCTGAGGCATCTACTACCCCAAAGCGACAACTCCCATAATGGCAATGGCAACTGAAACGAATCCTTAGAAAACCCGTGTAAACGGTGACCTCTTATTCACAGGGTTGCACTTTTTTTGAAAGCAGGCGGGGGCAGAAAAACAAGACTATGGATTTTAAAACTTTGGTAAAAAAAATTAAATGGCCACGCCATAATACTCCTACATATTGAGAACTAAGAACCCTAAAGTACTCCGTGAGCACTGGGACCCTCAGAGTGCATAACCCTAAATGCCAATACACTGGGCCAGCTGCGGAATCCAGTCTACCTCGCTGGCACCTGAATGAGCATGGGTGCCACTCGCTGGTATCCGAACTAGACAAGCTGTCGTCTGCAAGTGCATGTATGAAGTCGAGTTTGTGTTGCTGTAAAGCCCCAACATATACAGCCAACATTTTTCCTGCCAAAACCCTGACATAATAAACTGGGCCTATATGTATGCCTTGAATGCATGCGCACTTGTGCCTGAACGCAGGTGTGCACATGAACGAGGATATGCATGTCTGTCTATGCGCATTTACAAGCTTATGCACATCTATTCATTTAGTTTCAGAATGAAAATTGCGAGTTGACGAAGCTGCCAGCACGGTGCATAGCGGGCTGTTCTCGGACTGTGTCATGTCAGCTTGAACAGCATGTTGGCATTGGGTGCGTGCGCTTCCGTCCACTTCGAAACATGGCAGAGTTCAAGTGCCCTCAACATCACCCTTCGCAGCTGCATCCACGTAGTTAATGTAGGGGCCTTAATAATTAGAACAGGATTTTGGGGCCCATTATACTATAGTTATATTAAGGAACCCCCAAAATAGTATTGGTAACTATTTAGGCTCCTATATTATGCGATCTTCTGTGTTCCCTCATCATTTCATGCTCAATATCTTTGCTGTGTGTGCGCATATGTCTGTAATGGTACAGGTGTATGTCCACATACATGGAGCACCGACGCAGGCAAGTGTATGTGCATGCATGCACGCATGTTCGAAAGTTTCTCACCAGTCTTGTACAGGTACAGTAGCAGGTAGCCGATCATGATCATGTCGCTCATGATTGCCTGCTTGCAGTGCTAGTGGTAGTTGCGCTAAATACTGTAAAAACATTCAACTCTACATCATCAAGAACCCAGACACTGTACCCTCAATTATGCAATTAGACGCTACTACTTGCCGGAACCGCGATTAGGATCCTTATGTTCATGTGCCGTTTGGACCCTTAGACGTGTCTGGAGCACTTGAAGCTTGCTTAAATACAGGAGAGAAGACTCTAAGCCAAAACCGTGCATCCAAAAAAGCCCAAGTGAGGCCTCAACCCGAAACCGTTAAGCCCTAAACCTGCACAAAAGGACAACCGCTGCCCTAAAAACCTTAAACCCCAAACCCTGAACCTGAAACCCGAAACCTGAAACCCTAAACCTGAACCCTAGCCCTAAACCCTAAACCCTAAACCTTAGAAACCCTAAACCCCAACCCCTAAACCCTAACCCCTAAACCCGAGACCCCGGCCTGGAAGCCGGATGGCACGCCCAACGACGGCACCCTGTGCTGCTTGGGCCTCGGAGGGCTAGGGGTTTAGGGTTTAGGGGTTAGGGTTTAGGGGTTTAGGGGTTTAGGGGTTTAGGGGTTTAGGGGTTTAGGGTTTAGGGGTTTAGGGGTTTAGGGTTTAGGGATCATGTGCTTCAAATGCTTGCACTTATCCTTACCCATAGGCCCCAAAGTAGTTCCTTGTTGGGGGTTCATATTTAGACTTAGAATTCTATAAGGTAATCCCAAAAAGGAACTACTTTGGGACCTATGGGTATACTGCTCGTGCTCAATATGGGGCGTAACTGACGGAAGTCATACCGTTTCGGAAGGATCAAGATTCTTACCCTCTAGCAGGTCATGACCTGCGGAGATCGAAAACCCAAGCAGGTGCGGCATGGATTCCAGTTGAGGGTGTGACATTACAATCGATATAGGGGCCTTAATAATTCTGAATGGGGTTCCTTTAAGGGTTCCCGTACATTGTGAAAAGTTACTACAAGGCTTGCAAAGTGTTTCCATGTTGCAGGGAGCCTCAATAGTTGCAAAACAGCCTTATGGGGTATACTGTTCTTACAAAAACGAACCCCCAGGAACAGTATTATTGCTTTACCTAGAGGCTCCAAAGTAGTTCCTTTTGGGGGTTCATATATAGGATCCTATAAAGTAATCCCAAAAAGGAACTACTATGGAGCCCATGGGTAGTAGTAAAGGTTTCCTACGTGTTGAAAGGACTCAGTGACTAGGTGCTATAGCAGTATCACTATAGTAGGCTCAACGACTCTGGGGCAGTATATGGTTATTCTTTACGTATGTGGACCCGTGGGGCTACCATGACCTGCCTTAGATTTTCCTAGCGGCTACAAAAGGTTTTGCATTAAAGTCTTTTGAAAACCCGACAAAATCACAAGCAAAGGGTTGCAGAGAGGCTATTCACCGTTGGAGTGCTCCGACCGACGGACATAAGTCAGCTACTTGGTCGCTTTTGGGTATTTGTCCTAACACCTCAAGACTAAATCCGACTTGTCGGGTATCATGGGGAACCAAAGGTTAACCTTTTTCATAATATAAGGATTATATAGGGATTATACTACCCCAAAAGGTTAAAGGTTACCTACTCTACTACAATGAAATCCTATAAACCCTCCACCCCAACACGTCCACCTAACGGCCTCAACTCAAAATCCTTTGAGCCCGCCACCTTCAACCCCTCCCTTGACCCGGAATAACCTACCTTTTTAAGGTTCCTTATTTACAGTATACAAGTCCTTAAAAAGGCAGGCTAATCCGGATTAAGGTCAGCCCTGAAACCTAATATAGGGGCCTTAATAATTAGAATAGGGTTTGGAGGCCCGTTATACTACAAATATAAGAAGGAAGCCCCAAAATAGTATTGGTAATTATTAATCCCCTCTAGTAATCCCCATAATCCTAATCCCCTACCCTCAACCCTGAACCTGATCTTCGAGAAGAGCTACGACATCCGCCGGGGAAGGAGAAGGAAACGTCTGCTGCGGCACCGCCTGCGGTCGATTCCCGCATATTGGTTTAGGCTTTAAGCTCAGGCTCAGCTAAAAAAATCGGAACCTTCCCAAACCTATCTGTGATGTTATGGTTTCGCACGCTATCAAGTTAGAACGAGTCCAGGTCACATGCCGCTAGACGCCACCCTCCTTCTCCTTCAGTTTCCCTGTCCCCCCCTCTCTCTGAATCTCTGCTTTGTGCTTTGGCTCTCTCTTTCTCTCGCTCTCTTCTCTCTGTTCTGCCTCTTCTCTTTCTTCCCTCTCTTTTCTTCTCTTATCTTTTCGTGTCGTCTCGTCTCTTCTCGCCGAGTCTATTCATGTCTTCTCTTCTCTTCTTTTAGTGAACCCCAGAAAGTTGGAACACCGATTTAGGATGATTCATGCTGGGATTCCCTTTACTTTACTTTAAGGGCTGGAGGCTAATGATGTTCCAACTTTCTAGCTTCTACTGTTGTTTTTCTCTTCTCTCAAGCTCTCCGTACATGTGTATGGCACTGAGCAATCAGATGCGACAACAAGAGTTCGTGCGGCACATCCTGGGCATGGGCTGTCAATTTCACATAATTAAGTATGGGAGCCTTGGACTCTAAGGGTTTAGGGTATAAGGGTTTAGGGTTTATAAGTTATAAGGGTTTAGGGTTTAGGGCTTTGGGGGGGGGTTAGGGTGTTCCAAGCAGCTAAAAACAGTCTAAAAAGTGGTTTCGGTGTATTTATTAGGGTAAAAGTTAAAGAAAGAACCTTAAGGAACAGCAAATATTCCTGTATTCCTACAACCCTAAACATAACTCTCATTGTCGAAACAGTTCTAGGCACCTTTCTAGGAAACCCCAGGGAGGAGGTGCGTATCTCTGCACAAAGACAGGAAGGAACCCGAAGGAAGATGATCATTCAGGCTTCTATTAAACTCACTGGCCCAAAAACCCAAGGAAATAGAAGTTGAAACTTTCAGAATGGACTACCTTATAAGAACCCCAAAAGTTGAAAAGTTGAGTCTACAGCCAATAAGTAAAAGCCTAGACCTGCATCTACATGCGTTCGGTACGTATTTTTACGGAGACCATGGGTTGAGGGTGTGGGGTTTAGGGAAAGGTTTAGGATTTAGGGTTTAGGGTTTAGAAACTCTATGTCCGAATGAAATAACGGTATTCGAGTATAGAAATAGTGCTTTGGGATTTTCACTTTGCTCGAAACACCAAAGAACCCTAAACCCGATCACAATCTAAAGTCCTGACCCCTAAAACCCTGAAGCCCTAAACTTGTTTGGGTTCCGGGTCTACGTACAGTGTTTTGTTTTGGGGAAACTTGCTTAGTGAAAGCTCTTTTGCGCCACATACATCATCAACCATGCAGTAAGCGCAAGCCCCCAAACCGCTTGCCCTGAAAGGTCTATGTCAGAGTGGCCCTGAGCCTTAAACCCTGGCCTGAGCAGGGGCAACCCACATGGTGGTCGGCGCCGTCAGTGGCACGATGGTCCTGGTGCCAAATATAGGCCGTAAAACCCTAAACCCTAAACCCTAGACCCTAAACCCTATATGAGGCTTCGGAGAAGGTGGACCCTTGCCCGAAACATAGTGGCAATTCCGACTATACCTATCCTACTCTCTACTATACCACTACTTAGGAGCCTTTGGGTAAGGGTTTTGCAAATGGCAACTCCGACAAAGCCTAAACCCTAAACCCCGAAACCCTAAACCCTGAAACCCTAATTCCTACGTAGGGTCTTACCCTGCCCCCCTGCTTGCGCCAAGCCGTCAGACCCTGACACCCCTATCTTCGGGTTTCATCCCAGAGCGTCCTATACAAGTACGTTTCTGATGAGGGGGAGGGCTTCTACAGCAGGAGTTACTAGCCCTAAACCCTAAACCCTAACCCTAAACCCTAAACCGTTACTAGTATGGAAAAGACCTGGACCCTAAAACCTTGCAGCCCGCTACTGCCGCAACCCTGAAAACATGAACAATTAAAGCTTTACCAAGTTCATGGTTGGGATAGTAATAAATATGTTATAATTGTTTATTCCTTATTGGGTTTAAGTACCCATGACAATGTAAAATGTAACCAAACCATGACCAACTGTTGCGTTCCGAGTCCTCGCCGACGCTGAGATGCTTGGAGGCTGAGTATCCTGGTGCGGGTAGGGCATTAGGGATGTTAGGGTTTAGGGTTTTAGGGTTATAGGGTTTTAGGGTGTTAGGGTGCTAGGGTGTTAGGGTTTTAGGGTGTTAGGGTTTAGGGTTGAGGGTCGAAGCTTCGGTTCCGAGGAAGGCTTCCCTGCCACACATGTCAGAACCTTCTGCCCTAGTAAAGAACCAAGCCCTATATAGATTCGCCTGAGGCCCTAAACCCCCACGACAACCCTCAGAAGCAGTACGAAACCTCACTACAAACCTCCTTTGGTGCAGGGTTTAGAGATCAGGGCTCAGGGGACGCAACAAAATCGGTGAAGCATCTTCGCATGTCTGGAGCATGCTAGCGGGCTTAAGCCCCACTCCCAAAAATCCTAAACCCTAAACCCTAAACCCTGAACCCTAAACCCTAAACCCTGAACCCTAAACCCTGAACCCTAAACCCTAAACCCTAAACCCTGAACCCTAAACCCTAAACCCTGAACCCTAAACCCTAAACCCTGAACCCTAAACCCGAAACCCTGAACCCTAAACCCTAAACCCTGAACCCTAAACCCTAAACCCTCCTCAAAGAAGCCAGGCCTGAAGAACTCGAACGTCGGCTCCCCAAAGGTATTTTTTTGCAGGAGCAAAATAGGGAACACCAAGATCAACACTANACCCTGAACCCTAAACCCTAAACCCTCCTCAAAGAAGCCAGGCCTGAAGAACTCGAACGTCGGCTCCCCAAAGGTATTTTTTTGCAGGAGCAAAATAGGGAACACCAAGATCAACACTACGGTTGATGGACAAAATCCTGCATTACCCATTATAAGGAATATACCATAATTCCCATAGTTTAGAGTCCTTAAGGTCATGCAGGATTTTGTCCATCAACACTAGCACAAACTCAGGCCAGAGTGAAAACTTCACAAAATCCTATGAAGCCCTGACAAAACACATATCGAATCCTACGAGACACCGATAAATCTCTCTGAAAACCCTACATCCNATCAACACTAGCACAAACTCAGGCCAGAGTGAAAACTTCACAAAATCCTATGAAGCCCTGACAAAACACATATCGAATCCTACGAGACACCGATAAATCTCTCTGAAAACCCTACATCCGAAAGCTAAACCCTACAAGCCAAAGATAGATTGAGCAGAAGTCGAGACGGCCCGGATCAAAGACGCGGGGTCTTTTCCTTCTGGGGTTTCTTCTTGGGGAGGTTACAGGGGGCGTGATGATTCAAATCGAGTTTAGGGCTTTTCGGGTTTAGGGTACGTGGGACGTGGGCCGTAATGGCCTTAATACTTTTAATGGGAGGCTGGAAAGGCTCTATAATCAAAGGGTGTCATATGGGCGGATAAGGTTGTTGAAGTGGCTTAAGGGGATGTGGTGTAGATTATGCTAAACATGTGGGTGGTTGTCAAAATTATGGTCCCTTTTGGGGTCCCTAAAATAACCAAAAAGGTACCTTAATTTTGACAACTACCCATGTAGAGGGACGACTAGATTTTGTTTTGACCTTCTCCGAGGGCTGGGACTGCTTTATTTGAAGATTTCTTCTCAGGCGTCTTTTCGGGATCTAGGGCTTTAGGGTTTAGGGTTTACGGTAAGGTTCGATCTGTATTTATAGGGACCCTTAGGGGGCTAGGGGGAAGGGGTAGGGGGTTTTAATGCCCATAATAAGGACCTAATAAGGCCTACTTAAGGAAGTATAGTCCCCTACCCCCTCCCCCTTAATGTCAACGAGTAAAAGGAGGGACCCTTACTTAGAACCCCTAGGTAGAGAACCTTAATATAGCTACTATATACCCATTATATAGCCCATTATAGTGTAGGGGTTCCCATTAAGGGTCCCTCCTGTTGCCCTTTGAGTATGAGGGCTTTGTGGAGTTTCTTTTTGTGGTTTGGAGCGGGTCGAATTTCGCAGTTGCCAAGAGCCGCACCAAATCCCCGGGCTGGGTCGTAACCCTGAAACCGTAAATCCGAATCACCAAACCCTAAACCCTAAGACCTAAGCCCCAGAGCGTAGCTGAGCCTTGCAGCCCAAAGCCTTTAGCCGCATCATACCCGGATCTGCCAGCAAGATAACAGCCCAGCAGCCCTTAGTAGAGGAAATTCCTTCAGCCTAGTCAGAGCTTCTTACACAAGTGTAAAGAAAGAGGCTTTGGCAAAGGAATCTCCCTCAAACTGTACGGTGCTTCTTCGGCTTCTTAAGATCAACAATGGAGTACTGTAACATGCTTTGAATAACTTCAGGAGCAACCAAACCCTCGTGAAGTATCCCCCAAGTAGATGCCTAAAGAGGTTCCTTTAAAGTACCCTGTAGTAGAATACTGTAGTATACATATTTATACAAGGTCCCAAATGCGTGTACGTTTTAGATTGGGGATACAATCCCATGAAAACGCTGCAAAAAACCGTAATTACACCCCAAACCCCGACCTAAACCCTAAAAACCCTAAGCCCTAAGCTCTAGTTTCTAGAATCTCCCGGACTCCGTGAAAATCGGGCACCTCGTGCACCAAAGCCGGAGAAGCCGCTAGGTTTGCTACTGGCACCTGGGGTCGCTGGGTGT
Organism: Symbiodinium sp. clade A Y106; assembly: GCA_003297005.1. Lineage (NCBI taxonomy): Eukaryota > Dinophyceae > Suessiales > Symbiodiniaceae > Symbiodinium > Symbiodinium sp. clade A. The sequence continues at coordinate 13,937 of BGNK01002641.1, forward strand.
AGAGTTTACGGGTTTAGGGGTTCATGGTTTCAGGGTTTAGGGTTTCGGGTTTAGGGGTTTAGGGTTTAGGGCAATTGCTCGGAGGCCATGGGACTTAGTGAAAGGGTAAGGTTATACATAACCCAATTGGTCTTTAGGGAATTTTAAGTATAGCTACCTTATTTATAAACTCTATGGCTAGCCTCCGATTGGTATAGAGCGCCAGGTCTGAAGCAAAGATTACTGGGCTCAGGCATTAACGCCTCAGGGTCTTAAGTTGAGTCTCGAGCTGTATAGGGTTTAGGCACCTTATCTCCGAATAGCCAGCCTATTTTCAAGGACTTACATAGGGAAATCCCTAAACCCTAAGCCCCAAACCCTTTTCGGCGCAGAGATTGACCCGAAAAAACAAACCCCAAACCCTACAGCTTAAGCCCTGGAATCAAAGGTCGGTTGTTTGGGGTTCAAGGTGCACGGTCGATTGGTTCAGCGCTGTGTAGAGTTTACAGTTTGGGGTTTAGAGTTCGAAACCTGACTACCTGACCCCCACTTGTAGTCAGTATACGACCCTGCTGAAACCGTACACTCTGAAGGAACTACTGTAGGACTGAAGAACTAGAACTGGGCTTTAGGTCATTTTCTAGCATAACCGTACGCCCTAAACCCTATATACAGACTATTCATGAAGATTTCCATCATGATTCCAAGCCCTGCTCAAGCTCGTAGCCCCCAAAGCCCATTTCAGACTGCACGTGCACTCCCAGATGTCTGCGAAGCATGGGCACCCTGGATAAACGAGCTCTGCAAGGTAGCCCTCAGCAGCTGCACCCTGAATCTACTGACCTTTATAACCTGTCCTACTTCACAGCACTAAGAACCTGCACCTTGAACACCAGACGCTACATCGGAAATCCTAAACCCAAAACCATGAAACACCTGAGCCTTGACCAACCCAACAAATCTGTCCATAAGGGTCCATGTGCTCAACTAGTATACACTTTGGCGTTAAAGTAGTGTCGTTTTCGGCACGAAGGCCAAAGCAGATACAAGATGGGTACATGGAACCTCAGGGTGTATGATCTTCTGCATCTGCAACTTGTTACAGCCCTTCTAGATTCCTGCACTTCCTAGGCCCTAGACTCTATGTAAACCCTACATACCTGAAGCGTGAATCCCGAAACTCAGACCCCTGACCCTGAAACCCTTGAAGGCCCGAACCCTTTAATACATAGACTTTCAAACAAGGAAGAACCTGCACGCAAACCATTAGCTGTACGCCCATTGGCCCAAACATTCTGTCTCATAACCCCTACCTTTACACTAGCACCAACTAGCACCAAACAAACCCTTATCGAAGTCCTCATAGAAACCCTTACAGTCACCCTCATGGTAACCCTCAGAGAAACCATATAGAAACCCTTATAGAGATTCTTACAAGACCCCTGAAAGCTAAACCCTAAACCACTAAACACCACCTGTAGGCTCATACCCTACCCCTTTTTGTATCTACTGTTCTATATAACAGATCCTAACCATAAAACTAGGTATTCTAAAAAGGGGTTAGGGTATGAGCCTAGGTACTTGGAGGATCTTGGGACTTAGCAAGTAAGGAAAAAAGTACCTTAATTGGGGTTACAAGGAATTGTTACTCTAGTTACCGGATTTATCACCCCACTTACTAAGTCCCAGGATCCTCTAACTACCCTAACCACTAAACCATTATAGTACCCCTACAGATCCCTTAAAGAGACCCTTAAACCCTAGCTACTAAGTCCCCTGATCCTCTAAGTAAACCCTCAAAGCTCCTCTAGGGCTTAGGGTTTATAGGGTTTAGGGTCTAGGGATTTAGGGTTTGGGGTTTAGGGTTCAAACCCCACATCAGCCTCCATGCTGGGCTGAACTAAGCATGAAGCCGGCCAGGATGTGATCTGCAAAAGGGCGGGGGGCGACTTGGGGCTTTACGGCTTAAGGGTTTGAGGCTTCAGGGTATAGGGTTTACTAGGTTCCTAAACTAGGGTTTACTAGGTTCCTAACCCCTTTATAATAAGGGTACCCTTTTTCCCACTATTTGGTTTCTAATAAGGGGACCCTAAACTAAAAAGGGCAAAAGGGTAGTAGTCAGGAACCTAGTTTGGGAAGCTTAGGGTTCAAGGATGTAGGATTTAAGGGTGTGGGGCCTGGGGGGGTGTAGGGATAAGGGTCCATGTGGGTAGTTGTCAAAATAGGGGTCCCCTTTTGGGGTACCCTAAATAATAGGTGCGGTATTATATTTGGGACCCCAAAAAAGGGACCATAATTTTGACAACCCCCAGGTGCCTATGCAGTATAGAACATGCTTCGGCCCGTGCCAGTACAGGAACCCGCTTCACGGCAACTACAACGATGTGCTAAACAAGTACATGGATACTCGGAGCTTCTGCTTCAATGGTCTAGGAAATACATGTTCAGACTTTCAGAAGAAGACTCAGTTATGAGAATCCCAAAAAGGTGTAAGGTTGTTGTAAGGAAGAACTGAGTTTCCAACAACCTATCAATGCTCAACCTGGCAACCACTAGACTTAACTCCGCAACTTCGCCTCAGCAGCGGCAGCTGGCTGCTGTGTCGGCACCGATGCGCCTACCGGTGCGGTTGAGAGATGAAAGGTGCTTAATCCTCTGGTAATAAGTTAATACCTTGTTCAACTCGTCGGCGTTTTCCCCGAAGTCCGAAACCCGATTTTTTGGGCATACTTCATCTGAGAGCTCGGGGCTTCTCACTGGCCCAAAACCCAAGGAAATAAAGGTTGAAACTGTCAGAATCGACTACCTTATAAGAACCCCAAAAGTTGAAAAGCTAAGTCCGCAGCCAATAAGGCTTAAAGCTTGGACCATGGAAGCATAAATGTGGCGAGGAGGCCTTGCCCCAACTAAGGGCCTTGAGGGTTGCGGAGTGCAGGGGGCGAAGCCGATTCAGTTTGGAGTGTCGGGAAAGGCGCTTGTCAACCCTATAAACCCTAGACCCCTAAACCCTGAACCCTAAACCCTAAACCCCTAAACCCCTAAACCCCTAAACCCTAAACCCGCTTGTCTGCTCTATTGATCTTGTCCCACTCGAGCTTCGCGCGATGGACGGCCTTCAACATGCGCATCGCAATGTCTGCATTGTCCTTGTTCTCGCCCGCAGAGCGCTCAAGAAAGAGACCTTCCTGCCACAGATGGCGCCACTCTGATGTCCACTCACGTCGTTGGCAATACCCTCGAGGATTCCTTATAATAATGCAATACCCAGAGGGTCCATATACACTACTATTATGGAATTAGCCCCTAAAAGACCATCCCCATTATGGTTTTGGGGGCCTAATTCCATAATAGTAGTGTATATGGACCCTCTGGGATAGTGATAATACCCTAAGGGTCCATGTACCCAAATAGTATATACTTTGGGCCCAATGTACCTATATAGGGAGTACTTTAAGGCCAATGTATATACTATATGAGTACATGGACCCTTAGGGATAATGCAATAGTGACCAGTGGCAGTATGAAAGCACGAGTAGAAGAAAGTAGCGACCTTGATCCAGGTCACGGCTCGGATTGCTGTGATCGATCACGATTAGGGTTTAGGGGATTAGGGTTTAGGGGTTTAGGGGATTAGGGTTTAGGGGTTTAGGGGATTAGGGTTTAGGGGTTTAGGGTTTAGGGTTTAGGGGTTTAGGGGATTAGGGTTTAGGGGTTTAGGGTTTAGGGGATTAGGGTTTAGGGGTTTAGGGGTTTAGGGGATTAGCGTTTAGGGGTTTAGGCGTGCGCTTTTATGGTTTAGGGCCAGGTTTGGAGGTTTAGGGTTGAAGGGAAGTGCCTCTCCAAGCCAACTACGCCCTGTATCGCTGGGCCGCCGCTGCAGCACCGGGGTCTCGTTCAGGGCCTACAGGCTTTTGGGGCTTAGGTGACACTCAATCGCCTTGTCCGCAGATATCACATAACTCTGAATTGGAGCATCGTGGCAACCAAGCAAACTTTCTAGGTTTAAGGACTCTGGGGGTTAAGGGTTTAGGGGTCAGCCACAATGTTGGACGGGGGACGCAATCAAGTTGATCCGGGTTTAGGATGTAAAAGAGTCAGGGCAGGGTCTGCAGGGCAGAAAATTTAAATTAGGCCTAGATAAACAGACTCCGATGTTTCCGGTGTTTGCTACGAACCCTAACTTCTGCTTGAACATGGTATGTAGTTCCAGAAAGCACAAGACTGGTCTGAAAACCGAAAGATCCTAGTTATAAGGATCCCGCACAAAGAGCTAAAACCACAGCCCTTGGACCCCCAAAACTCCCCTTCAGAAATCAAATTCTGAACTCCAAACCCATCTATACCCTAAACTCCCTGAAGCCCCAGCCCCCAGACCCAAATAACTCCCCTTCAGAAATCGGGCAGCTGCCTGCAACTTGCGGCCGAACGGTCGTCACCTTTGCACGGTTGGGGTCCAGAATTTGAGGGTTCGGAGGTTTCGGTTTAGGGTTTGGGGTTTAGAGTTTTCGGTCTAGGGTTTGGAGTTTGAGGGTTTGGGTTTAATGTTTGTGGTTTGGGGTATAGGGTTTCGTGGGGCAGCGACAAGGTTTAGGACTAAGTATGCGAGGCCCATCTCTTCCACGATAGGACGATGGGGCGGTGTGGCTTTTGCAGTAAAGGCAGCCTTGCTGGGGCGGCTTTTGACAGCCAAAAGGCACCGTGCCATCAATCTCAGGAAAGTACAGACCCCCACCGTCCCGATGGTTGCAGACAGAACACGCCAGTCCGTACTTCGCATCGAAGGTGACGACCGGCACTTCACAAAGCTTGCACTTGTGGTCGGAGAAGTGCATGGCATGGAAGCATTTGTTAAGTTCAGGGAAGACCTGTGTCACACAGGTGCGGAAGCGCTGCTGTCGTGGGTGCTGTCCAATGGCCAGAAGACATTCTGCGGGAAGTCCGTGCTCGAATCGAAGACACTCGTGGCTGCAGTCCGCGGTTGCGGCATGCATGTCCGCAAGCATATTAACGAAGCCACTGAAGGTGCCTTTGTTACGGCTGAGGGATGCCCGCAGAAGCCAGAAAACGCGGGTTTCCCAACAGCGCACAACCCTAAACCCTAAACCCTAAACCCAGCCAATCCTACATGAACACACTCCAACCCCTGCAACCACAGAGCCAGACCCGAATCTCCCCCTACACAAACCTCAATACCATTTTAGAGATTACCTACAGTCTCCATTGTAGTTTTTTGGTTAACCAGTTTTATGGTTAGGATCCTATAATAGAGATTTTGGGTAACCAAAAAAACGAACTACAATGGAGAGTATAGGTAGAGGTATTCATTTCATGCCAAATTACGTAGGCATTATACTGCCCCACAAGGATTCAAGGCTACCTATTTTTGAGCTATGCTTCGAAATAATGTGGGTAGCCTTTACCTGTGTATTCAGCCTGCATGAGGGAACTGAAATGAAAAGGGTAGAAGGGTAATAAACGGTTACCTACTCGACTCCCTAAACCCTAAACCCTAAACCTAAAGCCCTCCGAAAGACCCTGAACGAAGCCGTCCGAGCACATCGGCTGGCGAACCGGGGCTCACCTGCCACGGTGGCAGAGATGAAAAGCTCAACGCTTTAGGGTTTGAGGGTTTAGGGAGTTAGGGTTTATAGGTCCTCGAAATGTGGACTTGGGTTTACCTTAACCCTGAATAACCTACCGTTTTACGGACTTATATAAGGAAATCATAATAAGAAACCCTAAAAAGGTATAGATTCTTCAGGGTTAAGGTAGGGTTTTTAGGTAGGTTCGAGGCCAGGGTTCAGGTTTCTGGGTTCAGGCTGAATCTCTCTCCTCTTCAACTTACCCAGAGGCTCCATAGTAGTTCCTTTTTGGGATTACCTTATAGGATTCTAAATATGAACCCCCAAAAGGAACTACTATGGAGCCTCTAGGTAGTTGCTGAGTTCACAAGCCCCCAAAAGTGTACACTTTTCGTTTTATAGTGGGTACTATTATCCTTAGTGTAAAGTGTATCCACTCAGCTACTAAGTCAATAACCGAGCCCAGAAAAGTTCAAACTTTTCAGATAGACCAAACATATGAGGCCAAGAAGTTTAAAGTTCTCCCATTGGCTATCTAAGATATACCCTCCCTAAACCCTAGACCCTAAACCCTAACCCTAAACCCTATACCCTACACACTGTTTTCAACCCGAAGTTTCTGAGCGCCGGACTGCTGCAGGACCCCACAACTACCCTCTTGAAGCCGTCTTCCGCTCCTCTTGAGTAGATACTTGTACTTGAACCCTAAGCCTAAACCCTAAAAATAGGTACTTGACCCTGAACCTCATGGGCCCGCTACGACCGGCCGCCGACACCGGTGACCGGTCGCCGGTGACCGGTCGCTGCGCTGTCTTGCGCTGCGTAACAACTTCACATCGCGACCGCGGTTGCTAATCGAATGCAGGCTGGGACACATGCATGTACCCGGATGCGTCTGACTTCGGTCATTGGCGTAATCAAGCCGCAGGCCCACAACCGTGCATCCAGGCTGGCTTGCAACGACACAATTTTCGCCAGAGAGCGGAGCGAAGGCGACATGTATATCGTTCATGTGTCCTTGACGCGGGGTCTACCGCTGTCATTTGCTGGGGGTACTGACTTCTTCAACGAGCATGCTCGTCAAACCGCACTCAAACCCTGCGACAAGAGGCGTTTTTCCGTCTGTGTGGATTTCTCGTGTGTGTCCGTGCACTCCGCCACGTCTGAACCGCACGACGCAAAGTCGTCCCCACCCAGCCCCACCATTTCTCCATTGCTTAACACTTTAAAAAGTCCATACCAACAGCGGTGTCAGCGAACTCGATCTTTCGTGAGAGGAGGGGGCGGGGGTGCACCGAATCCCGTTAACAACCGACGGCAAAAACGCGTTGTCCTTCCCTCTTGCCAAGCTGGACTTCACACCCAACAAACAGACAACGAAGTTCTTAACGAAGCCTCAAAACAAGTTGCAAAGGATGCGCTCAGGAACCCAAAACCACAATCACAAACCTCTAACAACTAAACCTAAACCTCAAAACCCAAGTGCCCGAGCACGACAGTCCATATCGAGTGCCTGCGCTGCCACCGGTGATGCGGTCACCTGATTTTTGCTTAAACTATGTGTCGGGTTTGGGGTTCAACACGGAGATTACATGATCTTAGTGGATGGGATTCGCGGTTAATATCCCGACAAGCGTGTGCCTTTTGGAGTATACATTTTCTAGGTTCCTCAGTAGGCCCTTTATGATAAGGGTACACTTTTTCCTACTTAGGGCAAAAGGGTACTACTCAGGAACCTAGTAGACCCTAAAACCCCCTATAGATCACTTATAGAACCGTGTCAGGACCCCTTATAGATCCCTAATAGAACCCTTTAAGGAACCCTTCTAGATCCCTATAGGAAGGAACCTAGTTTTGGGCCTTCAAGATGGCCCCTCCATCGCCACTGTGAAGGCAAAGTAGGCATCATCCCTATAGTATCCATTGTAGTTCCCTTTTTTGGTTTAACAAATTTTGACATGTAGGATCCTATAAGGTAACCCCCCAAAAGGAACTACAATGGAGACTATAGGCATGTGTTACAGGGTCCCTACTCCCCTCAGAAGGTAAGCAACGAGTGCATTTTGGGGCTAAAGAATCCGTAAGCAAAAAGCAGAGAAGCTCAAAAGAAACAAACAAGACCATTACAGCTGTAGTAGCCTTAGAGTGCCCTGAAATCTCCTAGTTGTCAGGCTCCCGAAAGTAGGCTTTACCTGCAGCCGAAAAGACCTTTTCAGGGTTCCTCATTATGGTTTCTATATATAGTTCCTTGAAAAGGTAGTAGGTCTTTTCGGCTACAGGTAGGGTGTACCTGCAGCTCCAAACCTACAAAGTAATCCTCTATGACCCGATTGTTCTAATGTAATCCTGGTAAGTTGGCTGGACCAGGATGAACCTAAACCCTAAACCCTAAACCCCTACATCCCAACGATCTTCAGAGTTCATCTTCACAGTTCCAGAATCCTAAAATCCTAAAAAGCTCACAGCTGACTGTGCATATAGTGAACCCCAGAAAGTTGGAACATCGATTTAGGATGATTCATGCTGGGATTCCCTTTGCTTTACTTTAAGGGCATGAGGCTAATGATGTTCCAACTTTCGAGCTTCTACTGTAATTTGAGAACCCATCAGGGCGACAAGCCTGTGGCTGCCCGAAGGCAAACGACGGCGGGCTCGCTATCTGGCCGTGTTAAGCGGGGCAATATAGGGGCGTTAAGAATCAGAAGAAGGTTTCGGAGCCCGTTGTACTATAATTATCAAGAGGAGCCACGACCTAGGCCCCTATAGTATAGTGACGGCAGCCTGTCATGAGAGCATGTTTCTCGGTCTTCTGGGCGTTTGTGTCGGGGGCGGCAAGAACGGAAGCCATTTGCTCTGAATCCCAAACCCAAGCGGTCCTAAAGACCTCCGTAGTAGAATGCAGGGTTTCTTTTTCAGGAATGAAAGGTATGATTTGGGAAAGTATGCCCCATAAGAGCGACCCTTTGGGAGAATAGGCTACGGTTGAGAACCTTGGTTGAAAGAGTCTCATCCCTCTCACGCCAACATGCACTCACTTCGAGGGTTTTGGGAAAGTAGAAGGATCCGTTATACAGACTTTAATACGATCCTGACATGTATGTATGTAAATATATGTATATATATATATATATATGCACACATACCCACTGTACAGAAACATACAAATGAATGTCTACTAACGGAAGTATTTGTATATGTACATGCAACCCCCGCCTAAAGAAGAGGTTACGAGTATTCGCTGAGCGGGGGTCAGCCCAGGCAAAGTGAACCCTAAACCCTGAATCCTTAAACCCTAGTAGATCCTGGACAATACCTGTCAATTTGGTTGGGATTTAGAGTGTCTGGTAAGGGAGTGTATAGGGGACTTTAGAATAGGTGTGGTGTGGTTTTGCCTTCAAGGCTGCAGAACTTTAGGTTGTCACGGTCCTAGCCCCTGAACCAAAACCTGGACCCCTACGTAAATCCTAAACCTAAATCCAAAACCCTAGACCCGAACCCCGGAAAACCCTGACCCCTTATGGATCCCTTACTCAACCTTTAAGGTACTTTGGATTACTGAAGCCGACACGATGACTTCGAGGCCTGGGGAGACTGACTTGCCGGAGGCAGCTGCTGGGAGGCAACAGGCACCTGTTGAAAAAAGGTTTAGGGTTTAGGGCTTAGGCTTAGTGCCTAAGTTTAGGGTTTGGGGTTTGAGGGTTCCCTTAAGGGTTCCGTGAAGGGCTACTGTAAGGGGCGTACCCCGGTTTTATTTAAGGCTTTGGAAGTTAAGGTTTGTGGTGCTTTATGCTGGCAGATTCGGGCAGTATCGGGGCTTTATGGGGGCTTTACATAATAGGGTGCTGTATGGATTTACATGGCTTTGGAGGCCTTACATCATTGCTGTAGATTCGGGTTAATGTTGGGAATTAGGGTGTGGAGTCCGAAATCTGCAAAGTTTTATGTCGTTTAACAGGAAGTTTGGAAGGCTCAAGCACGGATCAGGGCACTTGGAAAGTAGGTAAGAAGAGTGCCAAGTTCAAGAGAACAGCATATGTCGCCGCTGAATTTGACACCGTAAAGCATATCCTCAAACTTCAACTAGATCCTCCCGCAGACGGGTCAAGGCCACCCTGACCCTGCTTCAAACAGGGATTTTAACCTTAAGCTAAAGAACCCTTTCCCTTTAGCAGCTCGTCGAAAAAGCACAGCAACTAAACCCTGAAACCTGCGATGCGCCTGCATGCAGGCCTGCCCAACCGGCCACTGTCGTGGAGAGATCTGAATTGGCGACATCTGTCGCGGAGAGATCTGCCGCGGCACGGCCTGGGCTTCTATGCGATTTCTGCGATCCTAGAAGGGTTGTAGGAGCGTTCTGTAAGGGCTCGGGTAGGGCAGGGCCCCTCAAAAGCACATAAGCAACAATTAGGATATGGATATCCCGATATCCCATTTTTGAACCCCCTTATAATGAAGCCCAATAAGGCACGGATATCCGTACAAAATGCGTATGTATGCTTATGTCTGCTTTTTGGGGGTCCCTAATCAAGGCTTCTGGGTACCTCTCTGGCCGGGAGATAAACACACGAAACAAGGTGAGAAGCACCTAGATACGCGGAAACCCGAAACTGTCCTGGGGCTGTCCTCTTCGGGACAATAGATGTCGAAGGTTATCATATACGTATAACTTGCACATACATATAATAATGTATATACGTGCTTTAGGGTTTGCTGCTTAGGGTTTAAGCGGATTATGAATCAAAGGGCACTTGTCTATCAGGGGTCCGTAGTTTGGGTCTCCTCTATCATTGAGGGAAGCGTGGATGGTGTGGGGTTTATAGGGCTGAAGAACCTGGTGTGTTGTGGTTTGGGGCAGGGCGGACTCATGACTTATCTGTTTGGATTGTGAGTTAGATGTGTTCCCCTAAAATTTCAGCAAAGTTCATAAAAAGATATCCCTACACATGAACCTAAGACTGTAACGATTCGATGTAGCTCAACAAGCACGCATTCCACTCTGGGGATTGCAATCTCAGACCTGCACACCCTAAACCCTAAACCCTTTTAAGGAACCCTAAAAGATCCCTGAAGCCCCTAAAGTCCCTTTCTACGAGATCGGGCCCCAAGCGGGTGGGGAGGCTGGCCGGAGGGCCATGGATGGCAAGTACGAGCCTGGATTCACCTGGGCGTTTAGGGCTTGGGGGTTTCGGTTTATGGCATTGGGGTTTCGGGTGTAGGGTGGGGTTTAGTGTTTAGTGAGCTTCTGGGTTTATGACGTTTGATGGGGCCTTATATACAGGTTTGTCGGCCTCTGATTTCGTTGAGTTTGACGGCTTGTTATGGGGCTTTCCATGGGTTTTTAATAACAGGTTTCTGCTGCTCTGCCCGGCATAAGGTCTTTACAGGGTTTTACAGAGCTCATGCTTTTGGATTTGGCCTGCGGTTGAGGCTTAGGAATCAGGATTGAAGCTTGCGGGGCTTAAATGCCTGTGACCCCAAACCCTACAAAATAGTAGGTTATGACCCCGTAATTAGAGGGTAGAACCCTTAAAACGGTACGGTTTCGGATCCCAAGGTATTAAGTAAGGCAGATTTAAGGCTCGGGACCTGGCTTTGGATCTCGGGCTTCGGATTCAAGGTGCATGCTTTAGGAGTTCGGGTTTACAGCTTAAGGCGTTTAGGGGTGTAGGATTTGGGGTTTTTAGGGGTTTAGGGTTTAGGGTTTAGGGTTTTAGGAGTTCGGGTTTACAGCTTAAGGCGTTTAGGGGTTTAGGGCTCGGGGAATGGTTTTGCCGAGCTTTTTTGGGTGGGTGTGGACTCATGACCGGTGCAAGGAATCGACTGGTAGGATTCCCAATAACCCCGCAAGAATAAGGGCCGCTTTTTTTCTACTCCTCAAACTTACTCTGGAGGCCCCAAAGGACCCTCATCCCAAACCCTACCAAAATCCTGAGCATCAACAGCCCAACGCCTAATTAACCTAAATTCCGCATCGTAGCTACAACCTCAGTTACGCTTACCCCAGAATACACGGGCTCTGAATTAACCTGAGGGCTTTACCAATTAGCATCGGGCTTCAGTCAGTGTATGGTGGAATAATAAGGACAAAAAATACCTTTGATGCCTAAGCCCTAAACGAGAAGCCCTGCCGCTTGAAAACTCGAGTTTTAGGAAATCTAGACAGCCGTCGTAAGGGTCCAAGTGCCCAAATAGTAAGCACCAGAACCCATTAGTATGAAATTCCGCACCTCAAACCTTACTATCGATCCTCTGGGGTATACAACCTCGGGACATCGGACATGCCGGCCTGAGCCGTGAAAGTCGGGGAGGTGGCCCGCTGCGCTGGCACCTGAAAGATGCTCTCCCTTGGGTTTAATATTGCAGGTCTAGTCTGGGGTCCATGGGCTCAGGGCTTAAAGTCTAGGGACCCTAAACCCTGAACCCTAAACCGTGGAGTCTAGGGTTGACCCAGGCATTTTAAGCAACTCAGACCCACCCCTACGGTCATACCGTTTAAGACAAGCCTCTGCTTAGGCTCGCTACTTTACCGTGTCTGGGCACGGGTCTGAAAAATGTCTTCCAGGGGTTATGTAGGTAGGTCCTTCTGAAGGCATTTAGGAGGGTTCTTAAAGGGGGGTCTTCGAGGATCCTTCAAAAAGGTATGGGTTTCGGGTTCACGGTAGTAAATGGAAGGGATTGCCTAGAGCGCCGCAGTTGACGATTATTAATGTAACCTTTAGCCAGTGCCCAGAATTCCTTCAAACTTCATCAGAACGACGAGAAATTGTTATCCACCGCGTACCGGGCAACCGAAGAAAATGTATACTGGTGATCAGCATGATGCCAGGTTTGCCGATTGGCAACCGAGTTCTTTCCAAGCGGCTCGCGTCGCATGAGTTGCATGCTGTGCGGTTGTGTAGGATTGAACGCCCTGCAAGAACACGTAGCATCCTTAATCTGCTACCGTGAAAACCATATGCATACTCAGATACTCAGATAGACGACACATACGTACCTGCATACATACATATACCATACATACAAAGCATGCAGTTTCTGTCTTAATCTTTTAACCCCAACATTCGCGAACAGGGGCCTCAGGCATTTAAGGGCTTGGGTTTCAGCATGTGCAAGTGCCAGCATTCAAGACGTGCACCGAACCCTTTCCCGTTTGGTATTATCACTGGCGCATAAGCGGCATAAATAAACATAAAGCAACAATTCTTTTCTAGGGCCCGAACTACCCAAATAGTCACTAACCATACGTAATGTAACCCAGTAACCAAATATTTAGGTAACTGGAGCCCTCAGGGATGTGCAGGGCTTCAAGAGTTGCCCCTAATGTGCCGTCCTTACACATTGCCAAAGATCTTCTTGGCCTCGGCGACAGCTCTCAACACCCTGATGCTAGCACCGGACGTGCTCTTCTCCTTGAATCCGGGTTCCAACATGGAGAAACCACACTCGCAGGCATCGCGGCAGTCGCTTCGCCAAGTTGAGGTGTTCACATGAGGCACGCTTTCCGACGACGAGGACGAGGAACTGCTGGATGAATCATCTGCCGTCGCCTTTCTCTTCAAGGGCTTGCTGCTCTTCCGAAACGGCGATCGATCCCCCTTCGGAGCATGGACATGGGCGGGGTGATATGGTCGTTGCCATCATTGGTATGGGTCTCGTCTGCAGCGGGACAGCCGCGGGATGAGATATGCCACATCAGAAGACATGCAAAACATGCAAGCCGGCATGCAAGGCATCAAGTCCAGCAGCTGCGATAAGACTTCGAGCGTAGCGTGAGACACCGCCAAAAACATGCAAGCTCGGTTGGTTGTTATGCGCATCGAAGGACCCATACTCTGGAACGAAGCACGAACGAAATACCCCTTCCAATATCCCTTATTTAACTAAGCAGTATACCTTAAATCATCTTAGGGATCCTACGATAAAATTCAGGGTATATTCCTTAGTCAAGGGATGTTGGAAGGTCCTGGTACCTGTGTGGTTTCGGTTGCACCTCATAGGCCTGAAGGGCTGGCCATCTGCAACTCAACAGCACTTTCGCTTGTATGAAGCCTACGAATGACAGAAAACAACCTTTCAAGCGGAAAACTCCCACGCGCCGTATATTTAGCAAACCATGGAGAACTTGTAAGTATGGTGTCAATATACCTGTAAATGATATACCTTAATTGAAGGTATAAGTAATCATACCGACAGTTACCTTATTCCTAACCCTAGGTACTAAGTCCCACATCCGAAAAGTATACCCTAAAAAGTTCCTCCTTGGAACCCAATAGATCCCTTAAAGGAGCCCTTTAAGTGAACCCTATAACCTTCCTAGAGGCTCATACCCTACCCCTTTAGGATACCTAGTTTGATGGTTAGGATCTGTTATATAGAAAAGTAGATACACAAACAAAGGGGTAGGGTATGAGCCTACAAGTTAGGTACTAAGTTGCAGATCCTCCAAGGTACTACCCGAAAACCTCAACCTTTGGATTCTAGATCCCTTCAAGGAACCCCCTTGAAGCGACGCTACTATAGAACCCTATAATACCCGGCATACCCTAATGTAGGGGCCTTAATAATTAGAATAGGGCTTTGGAGCCCATATTATACTATAAATATAATACGGAACCCCCAAACTAGTATAGGTAATTATTCAGCCCCCTACATAACCCTAAGATCCCCCAGGTAGGATCCTGCCTGAACCGAAAAGCTTGGTGAAGCGGCGCGTTGCGTAGGTGCCTCGAAGCGGGCGGCAGCTGAAGGACTGACTCGGTCTCGGGGTTTTGGGGGTTTGGGGGTTTTGGGGCTGAGGGTTTAGGGGTCTAGGTGTGGGAGGTTAGGGGTTGCGGGTTCAGTACTCAAGGTATAGGGTTGAAGGTTCGTGCTTTAAGGTGTGTGTGTGTCTTTTGTTAATCAGTTTCCTAGAGCAACTGTTTGTTGAGCTCGGAGGTTTTTCGGGTTTACCTCAGCCAACGTAACCTGCCTCTGCTCGGAATTGAATCAGTGACATATAGAAGTTTCGGGGCCCTACAGAAAGCATGTTAATTACGGTATCTTGAAGTAGGGCTTACGACAAGATATGCGCAGATCCATAACTAAACGACTAAGAAACCAGAGCGCATGCTCAGCGGAATACCTGCCTGTTCTCCGCCAGTATTTGCTCCACCAAGCAAGGGTTGACAGATTGAGGCTCCACACGAGGTCTCCAGTACTGTTTTGGGGTTCAGGCTTCCGCAACCCTGTACGACAAGCACCAGAAATCCTAAACCGTGCCTGCTGGCCATATGCAGCAGCAGGCAGTGGGCTCGCTACGGCCTGAGCTTCCGGGACCAAGCAGCCTCTGCGTCCCCAAACCGAAGCCCGAATATAGGAGCCCTGATGATTTGAAAGGGGTATCGTTGATGCAGTCTAGTATGAACAAAGAAGGAGCCCCAAGGAATAATACCAACATCTAGTCAGGTTTCAATATTGGGTACCTGCAACAATCCAAGCGCCATGGAGTATATGACAGAGCAGTCGAAGGGAGGCTGCCATCAACAAACACTACAGGGTTTAGGGTTTGGGGTTCAGGGTTCTAGGGTTTTTGCCTAGGGTTTTGGTTCTAGGGTTTTAGGGTTTAGGGTTTGGGGTATAAGAATTAGAACGAATGAAACAAAGGACGAATCCCCATAACAAAATAATGGGCTCCAAGGGTTCAGGAGACAGGATCTAGTACGTCGGCCTCCGATAATACCTGTAGTCTCCATTGTAGTTCCTTTTTTGGGTTACCTTTTAGGATCCTTAATATAGAATTGGTTAAACCAAAAAAAGGAACTACAATGGAGACTTTCGGTACTAACTCAGTATGTGCCCTATTTCCCCACCATGGTTAAGATAAGTGGCTAAGATGTAGTATGCTCCGACACCCAGGTCTAAGCATTGAGGCCCCTTCACTAAGAGCGGTGCGTGGTGTTGAGGTTGGTTTTGGACTTGCTACGACAAAACGGTTGGGGGTTTAGGGTTTAGGGCCAGGGTTTAGGTTACGTTTGAACCCTACACCTTCAATCTAAACCTTACAGACTTACGCCCGGAACTTAAAAACTCAACAATTACGCGCACAGAAACAACTAGGATGTTGAGTAACCCACTGGAAAAAGTTGACACTCTTTTGTGTTACCTACAGTATATTTGGAACCCAGAAAAACAATCCACTGAATTATACTAAAAATAGAACCCGAACGCAACACCGTAAACCAACAACCTAAATCTAGGGCCCCTTAAAAAGCAGATAAGCAAAAATAAGGATAGGGATATCCCATATGAACCCCCCTTAAAAGGAAGCCCAATAAGGTAGGGATATCCCTATAAAATGCTTATGCTTATGTGCTTTTTTTGGTCCCTAAATCGGGTCCTGGTATTCCGAATACCGCGAGAAGAAACACCTCAATTTTTCGTCACAGAAAACCCTTAACTGGACCCCCCCCCCCCCCCCACAAAAAAACCACAGTTATGGGTTTGGGGAAATTGATATCTAAATCCTTAAACCAAAAAAACGCAACACACTCTCACACCCCCTCCAANCCCACCAAAACAGACCGAGTTTCTGGTATTGGTGAATTCGGTCCCTAAGTCCTGAACCCAAGAAATCCTAAACCCCCTGAACCCCTATGTCAGAAGGTAAGCAGCAATTGTCATGTCTTGGATGAAACGAGACCTTAGACCAAGAAAGACAAACCAACTCAAAAAAGTAACCTAGACCCTTGAATAAATACTTCCCTTAGCCTTATTAGTATAGAAACCCTAAACAATTTGTACCCGTATAGAATCCCTTAAAGAAATATTACCCTCACCTCATAGAAACCCTTAAAGACATATGACCCTTATCCTAAAGAAACTCTGAAAGGCAACCTCAGAGGAACCTACACTAAACCCTAAACGCCTAAACCTATATTTCCTAACCAAGGGACCCTTTGAGGTAGCCTTTAAAGGAATCTTCAAATGAACTTTAAAAGGAACCCTTGAAGGTACCCTTAAAGAAACCCTTAGACTAACCTTTAACATGAATCCTGGAAGGAACCCTTAAAGGTGCCTTCAAGTTTAAAGGGACCCCTTCGCTTTGGCCAAGGAGGCGACGCGCCAGGAAGGTGGTGCCCCGGCCGCGCGGCACGGGGAGCCTCCGGTGTGCAGCAGAACTGAGAGGATCTTTTAAGGAAACCTTTAAGGATCCCTTTAAGGGATCCCTTTAAGGGATCCCTTTAATAATAAGGGATCCTTTAAGAGAGCCCTGTAAGGATCCTTTTCAGGCCTCTTAAAGGCTCTCTTAAAGGATCCCGTTAACTTTAAGAGGATCCTTTAGGAGAGCCTTTACGGGTTACTATAAGGGTCCTTCTAAGTATGATGTGTGCTTTGGTTTACGGCTCTACGGATCCTGTCTAGAGGATCCTTTAAGAGATCCCTTAAGGGTTCCCTTCTAGGTTCCTTTAAAGGTTCCTTTCAGGACTCCTTTAAGGTCACTTTAAGGGATCCTTTAAGGTGTTCCCTAGACCCTACACCCCCCAACCCAGAACCCCTAAACCCTAAAGTTCATAATGGCCCTAAGCTCGGAAGCCCGCATTGGCCCCAAAGTACCTACAGTAGAAGCCAGAAAGTTGGAACATCACTACCCTCATGCCCTTAGATTAAAAAATAAGAGATCCTAGCACTAATCCTCCTAAAGCCATGTTCCAACTTTCTGGCTTCTACTGTACATAAGGAACCCCTTCAAGGCCCAGGGGCCCTTCCAGGGATTTTAGGTGTTGGGGTTTGGGGCTTTCGGGGTCCTCCTTGGGCTTAGCTACAGGGGTTCCTGAAAGTGTGCACTAAAGGGTTCCCCTTCAAAAGCTCTATATGGGTTCCACCCAGACCCCCCAACTACCCTCCATTATATACCCCAAATGCCCACTGTTAAGGACCATGAGGCCGCGGTCCTGGTAAAGGTACCCTCAAAGGAACCCCTCCAGGATAGGTTCTACAAGGACTATTAGGACGATTAGGATTCAAAGGTTTCGAGAAGGATTCCTAGGGGCTTTTAAGTTTACTGCAAGGATCCCAGGACTCAGTAACAAGGGCCATACAGAAGGTAACGAAAGTTATAGCTACTTAGAACTCCACGAGGTGCTTATAACCTTACTGCCTTAGTCCCATGGTCCTCCGAGTAGCCGTGAGCCGTCTGAAGTCTGATGTATAGTCTATCATACTGAAACTGGAACGCCGAAGGTGATTAGCTTAGGGTAGAAACAGGAGTCGTTGACGAAGGAAGGCAAGGTCGTCTGTCGGTGGTGGTAGTAGTAGGAGGTAGAAAGATCGAACGCGAAACCTTGCCTGAACCTCTAAACTTACAAATTAATGGTTTCAGGTTTATCTAAGGTAAAAAGCTACATAATTCAAACTGCGAAGCTGGTGTGGCAACTCTCCTGCCTGGGTATCTTTGGTAAGCTCATCCCAGAATTTTCAAAGGATCTAACAATAGGACCTTTGATGGAAGGCCTATCTGAATTTACGCCTGATAATCATACTTACAATGGTACGAGGAGACCATGGGGCGATCTTGCTGTCCAAGTTATGTCTGTTTACCACTGCGTAAGGAGCGACATCGCCTATGCACTAAACTACATGCAGGATCATGGGACTTAGCACCTGAGGTTATAAGTTATAAGTATCCATAAATTAGGGTTTGTTACGTAATTATAACTATAGTTACTTTACTTATAGCCCGAGTTACTAAAATCCCCTTGATCCTGGAAGCAAGCCCAAACTCGAGACCCTCCACTATGGAGCCTTAGAAGCTAGAATAGGGTTTTGGGGGTATGTATGCAGAGACTATACGAACATTCCGACGAAATTAACAGAACTCTAATTATGTTAGACAATCTCCCTGACACCTCGAAAGTACGGCTGATGATATAAATCCTGCATTACCTTAAGGACCCTAAACTATGGGAATTATGGTATATCCCTTAGTATGGGTAATGCAGGACTTATATCCCTAAACCCTAAACCCTAAAACCCCGTAGATCCCTTAAAAGAAGCCCTTAAAGGTGCCCTTTTAGATCCCTTTAAGGACAAATGCAGGATTTACCTCATCAACCGTACCATTAGAGGAACAGGTCAGGTCCGAGGTTTAGGGTTTAGGGTTTGGCCTGTGGAGCTTCCCAAAGGCCAAGCCGGCAATGTGCGGAGATCCCGCACGGGGCTGGCTGCCCTGGAAAGTTTTTCCTTTTGTTGGGGTTTAGGGCTTAAGGTAAGTTTAGGTGTTCTAGAGTTCAGGGTTTAGGGGCTTGGGTTTAGGGCTTAGTTTAGGGTTTAGGGTTTGCAGGTTTAGGGTTTAGGGGTTTGGGTTTGCAGGTTTAGGGCCTGGCGCGGCCATTGCTGCCCTACCCATTTCGCTGTGCATGCCAACATTCACTGAAATGTAAACTTAGGGCGGGCCTTTTTCAGCCTTGATTTTGCAGGAAGCTCCGACTTTCTGCTTCAAACGCTGGAAGTTGCCTTCATGATGCCAGCACGAAGAGAACCGATACAAACACTCTACCAAGGCGGGGTCGACTTTAATCTCGCCGTCAGGGGCCGAAGCTCGCAGTGTGGGCGCTAGGTACGTA
Organism: Symbiodinium sp. clade A Y106; assembly: GCA_003297005.1. NCBI lineage: Eukaryota > Dinophyceae > Suessiales > Symbiodiniaceae > Symbiodinium > Symbiodinium sp. clade A. Next base: position 33,099 of record BGNK01002641.1, read on the forward strand.
TGACTTCTTGCATCTGTTTCCACAGATTGTTAACCGTGCCACTGTGCGGCAGTTGCAAGGCATCTCCTATTGAAGGACATAGTGCTTACTTTCTTATCAAACAAATGGTCACCTGAACAACAGACACCTTTCGTGAACGACGATTGAGTCCACGCTGTCTTGTTGGCGTCCACATCGTCAATGCTTGGGAACAACAGGTACGTGAAGTTGCTGGTCAGCAGCCCGCATTCCCAGACAACAGGCACATGAAAACGCCTGACTGCAAAACGAGCAGCATTGACTTAGACGAGGTCAAGAAGTGCGTACACATGTTTGTTATCATCCCTCCCCCCACCCCACCCCCCAAAACAAGTAAGAAGTTGAAGCTGAGGATGTGATTTGAACACGGGCATAGGGGCTTATTAGGGTAGGTCAACTGTGGCCGCGTCTAGGTTTAGGGTTTAGGGGTTTGGGTTTCGGGTTTCAGGTTTACTGTAGGGGGGTGTCGAACCTAGACTTTCAGGGCTTTGGGGTTCAGGCATATGAGGGTTTAGTGCCGTTCTAGGTTCTACCTAGAGTCCCCTTTAAAGGAACCCTAGTAGAACCCTCCAAAGGGACCCTTGATGGCTTAGCTATAGTCTCCACTGTAGTTCCTTTTTTTGGTTATCCAGTTTTATGGTTAGGATCCTATAATGCAGATTTTGATTAACCAAAAAAATGAACTACAATGGAGACTGTAGGTAGATTGAAGAACACCCGGACAGCCCTCTATCAGATATTTTAGCATAGCCGAAAAACGCCGCACCCAAACTACCCCACTGTCAAGCACAACAAAAACACATAATGGCTCCATTAAGACAATGGTTTTGGCTTAAGACCGCAAGGATGTTAAACACAGCATGTGTTAAGCCCAAACCCTGAGTCTTAGAAGCACTGCCACCCTAGAAACTAGAAACCGTGAGCCCTGGAACATATAAGCTCGAACACATTCATTACATGCTAAATCCCATTCACCGTGACTGTTGTGCAAACCATTGTAAACCGTCAGCCGGAGAGAACCAAATCCCAAATCCAAAAACCCTCAAATCATATGCACTGCATTTTGTTTTGAACCCTTGATTCCCCACTAAATCTTCAAAACTCCATACCCCACGTCCTAAACCATTATACCTACGCAAATAACAACCTGAACCCCAAATCCTGCAATCCATTAAATGGATTGCAGGATCATTAATTATAGTCGAGTGAACTGGTCCAAATTCTGAATCCAAACCCTAAACCGTAAATCCCCAGACCCCTGACGAAACCCTAAACCGCTAACCCATCCTTTGAAGCCTACCTAGAGGCTCATACCCTACACCTTTTTTAGGCTACCTAGTTTGATGGGTAGGATCTGTTATATAGAAAAGCAGATACACAAAAAAAGGGGCAGGGTATGGACCCTAAACCCTAAACCCCTAAACCCTAAATCGATGGGCCTACAGGTAGTAGGAAAGCCTCTTGGTCCAAGTACCCTAATAGCAGTGTTTCAGATCCCGAATTCCGTGCTTTGTGGGCTACCACCCTTACCCTTCTCGATCCCTTAAAGGAACCCTGGGTATTCTTTAATTAAGGAAACCCTACACCCCCAGAGTAGAAGTCGAAAAGTTGGAACATCGTTATCATCATGCCCTTAAGGTAAAGGAAAAGAGATCCCAGCACTGATCATGCGAAGTCCATGTTCCAACTTTCTGGGATTCACTGTAAGCCCGAAACCTTAAACCATTCGACAAAATATGGTAGAGTTATATAAACCACAACAGGTTAGAGGTTACCTACTCAGCTACTAGGAAGTAGAGGTTCCTTAAAGGGTACTATAAGCCCCCCAACCCCCCTGAACCCTAAACCCCTAAACCCCTAAACCCTGAACCCTAAATCCTAAACCTCCAAACCCTAAACCCCTAAACCCAGAACCCTAAATGCCCAAACCCTACACCTCTAAACTTTAAATCCCTAAACCAAAAACCCAGCTGCTGAAACAACAAAACAGCTCTCTGCCTCGGTACGGAGCGCGTCTGCGGTGGCGGCTGGGGCCTGAGGACATCTTCGGCCAAAGCTCAAGGTAACACGTTTCGGGTTTTGAGATCCTGTCTTTTTGGGGGTTTAGGGTTTAGAGGTTTAGGGGTTTAGGGTTTAGGGGCTTAGAGTTTCGAGGTTTAGGATTGGAGAATCTGGAGTTTTTGGGTTTAGAGGTGTACCGGGTTCCGGCAAATAGCTCTCCAAAGCTGCCCTTTAGTCCCAAAAAAGCACTTCAAAGAAACCTACAGGTTTCGGGTTTAGGGTTTATAACAACTCTCTTCTTCAACAACCGGGCCCCAAAAAGTTCAAACTTTCAAGATAGAGCTATATATAAAAAGCCAACAAAAAGTTTAAAGCTCCCCCGTTCACTATCTAAGATAAGTCTTAAAGACTGGCTTCTTATAACGGATTTTCGTTTAAGTTACCAAAACAAAGAAACTACACTATTTACTATAGATCCCTGTTCCCCGGACAGGAACCCAGTTTATAGTCTAGGATCCCCAGCCTAAAAACAACAACGGCTCCTTTTTTGCCATTGGGTACCTGAAGAGGAGGGTGCTTAATAAGACCACCAGCATGTAAAAAGGGCCCACTGGGAGACCTAGTAGTAGAAGCCAGAAGTTAGATCCTCCGGCCCCTAATAGGGGATCCCAGCACTCATCATCCTACATACTTCCTGGGATTCACTGCATAGGACTTCAACAAATAGAATAGGGTTCTGTGAAGGATTCTGAAAAGGGTTGCTGTAAGAGTTGTATCAGGGTTCTATAGGGTTTAGGGTACGGGGGCCTTCATAGATAGAATAGGGTTCCGGGGTATGTTTCAGTTTGTACTAAGGAACCTTCAGGAATAGTATTAGTGGATGTTTAAGCCCAGCTGACCTTTTCAACCTCACACAAAGATTGGGTTTCAGGGCTCAGGCTCTAAGGCGCAGGGTTCAGGATTTTGTGGTTGGAACGGGATAGGACTTGGAGTTTGGATTGAACGTTGAGGCTTAGGGCTTAGGGGCTTATTGAAGGTTGTGAAAGGGGACAAAGATTCATCAAAAGTTTCTCAGAACGTTGTTTAACTGTTTAGTGCTTAGGATCGCTACCTCATGGTTGATTTTTATGGGTTTGGGCTCAATACAGTTTGGATTAAAGCTTCTGGCTTGGAAAGGGTTAGCCCTCAACCCCAAAATCCCCAAAACCAGAGTGCGCAAAAAAAATCTCTAGAGTAGAAACAGCTCCTGCAACAGACAAGGCTAGGCGGTTGCTGAATCTCAGGGATTTACAGCCTACATATCTTTCAAGAGCTTCATCAATAGTCGCCGCGGCGCATATCCAAGCACAACTGATGTCGTTTGGTCGATGTGAAAGCTGCAAAATCTCTGAGCTTCCGTGTCAACGAAACATTTTTCAGGGAGAATCTTGATGCAGCGAAGAATGCTTTGCTTGCCGCGGAGGCACCAGCATCTTGAACACAGGCTCGAGCCACAGCATTTGCACTTCGATGATGCCGACACCAAAAGTCTTGTGCATCGGTGAACTCCACACAAACCTTGATGTGAAACTGACGTCCCAGATTAGGGGTCGCATGTGCGGTATGCCGACATCGGCTTCTTCAAAAACAAATGTGGCTTCAGTTCTCAGGCTTCTATCTGACACATCCCCAAAAAGTTCCAAGTGCCCACATGGTAGAAAGTAGGCTTTCAAACATCCTTAAACAAGCACTGTGTCAGTCCTGAGTATTCCAAGGTCCGCATGTTTGAACATGGGTCCAGGGTCTTGGGTTTAGGGATTTCGGGTTTAGGGGTCCCGGGTTCGGGTTCAGGGGCCTAAGGGTTTGGGCTTTCGGGCTTAGGAACAGAGGGCTTCGGGGCTTTGGCTTCTGAGATCCTGGCTGTGGGAGGAGCAGGCCGCTGTCTGGCAAGGACAGCCCCTTGGGCACGAAAGCCTCCGGTAAACGGGATCTATATAAGGGTTCCTTTAGGGGCTCCTTTAAGGGATCTACATAAAGGTGCCTTTAAGGGCTCCTTTAAAGGGAGCTGGGCCTCAGGGAAATTATCAATCAGGGGACGTTAGACGAAGTGGGACACTGGCACCTCCTCAAGAAACCAGCACTTATTAATATTATTAATTAGGCATTGAGCGGTTCGGGGCATAGGCAGATATAGGCAGGCTGTAGTTTCAGGGTCCGTTTGTATAGCCAAGGAAAGGATTCAAGGTTTTGGGCCCAAGCGACCCTGAAAGGCGCTAGCCCGAGAACACCAGAGGCGCTTTATTTAGTTAACGTCAGGGTTTGGGGCGAAGGGTCAGGGTTTAGGGAAGTTTAGGGTTTCGGACTATATACCCCAGGTTTTACTAAAGGCTCTACTATACGCCAATAGGGGCATAAGGGCTAGCATAGAGGAGGGCGTGGCATTGAATTTGATGAAGCTCTTTGAGGAGCACTGGGGCCACTGACTACAAAGCCTACCGACAAAGCCCCCTTTTCTTGCAGGGGAAACCTGAAATTTAAAACCCCGAAACCTTGAACCTAAACCCTGCTTCTTCCAGGGGGACATTGGATGCACGAGCAGAGAGTGCCAATGATCCTTCCGTGGCATTGTATCACTGAGAGCTGGGCTCTCCAGGCAGCACAGGTTAACACTTCGCAGGTTCATATACAACTCTCCAAACCCTAACCTACTAACCCCCCCAAACCCTTGAAATCTACGCCCTAAGCCTTTAACTAGAAGCCGTAAGCACTACACCCCAAAAGCCTCAAATTACACTACCCGAAACCCTAGAAACCCCGGAAACCCTTCACCTCTGATTTCTTAACACAGCGGTGCAGCAGGAACGCTTTCCGGTCTTTGTCAACTTAGCATTCAGATCAGCAACTTCACCGTTCCGACCCATGAAGCCCAAGCTTCCCCGGGCCTGCAGAGCTTGCGCCTCCACAGGGTGCAAGGGCTGCATTAGTTTGGGGTTTGGGCCTTGGGAAAAGGTAGACGCACAGGTTATATATATATATACACACATGCACGTAGAGAATAATAAAACATAATGCAGTATGATGAATCGTAATGGAAAGTAAATAATAATCGATAAGGCAACACCCAAACATAATTGGAATATAGAATAATATAATATACTAAAAAATTAGCATGTAATATCATATAATGGAATTGAACTTAAACGAAACAGAAATACAATACCATCTCGCAGAGTATAATACAATACAATACAATATATTGTAATGTAAGAAAATCGGATATCATATTGCAATAAAAGAAAATATGATATAGTTTGATACAATCTAGAATGTAAAAATAAAAGTATACTGCAGTGGATCAAGTATGTTACAGTATGCAGCATGTATGTGTGTTATAGAACAACACAAATATAACACTATAACCATAAACTGGGCATGAGTATCTATACGTCTGTCTACATGTATATGGATATACACACACATGTAACGTGTGTTTGGTTTGCGTGTTTTGACTGTTTGTCGCAAGATTATTTCCCACTGGCTTCGAACTTTAAAAATTTGGGGGACGCACTGAGCAAACAGGTCATAAGCACGGATACATTGCAAAACTTTAATGAGGGTACCTTATACCTCTCACCATACCCCACACAACTCGTATAACACAACAGTATCAACGAAAAGCATACAGCCCCTGCAACCACGAGAGGCTCTTGTGAGTACGTCCTCCGAACTTCGAAGGAGGCTCCTCTAATTGGGTTAGAGTGTTTGCATGATGTTAGGGTCGTATTAGCCATCAGAGAATGGATTGTGGGGCTAGGCATTATAGCACGCTGAGACACGGGAGCACTAAGGAATCTCGTCATGCAGGCTTCGATTAGCCGTCTGACATGCGAAATGCCACAATCTGTATTATACTCAACCTTGGTATAACCCCCCCCCCAACAGCCCTTGCTACAAGGACCCTGCATGGACAAAAAACTCTCACAGGCTATCACCACGGGTATCTTGGGTGTCCGGGTAATTAGGGGTGAACAACCATAACTACTCAGCGAAGTATGGAGACGTGCCCAGCCCCACTCAATACAAGGCAAAAATCGTACTTGCGGAGCGGCTTCTGCAGCCCGTCGGTGTTTTCGGGCTGATAGGTTGCTCGGATACAGCTTGCGTGCATGTGGTTTAAAGAGTCCTACTACTAAAACTTCGAGATCCATGGCCACCACCCTGAACCGTAGGGTTTGTTTTTTAGCTGCTTATAGGATGTGCAAAACGTTTCACATTCATGCCACTGCACCTCCGGCAGCGTCGGCACGTCCAAGCGCGGCGCCTGCAAAACCGATCTGCAGGGCAGGCTGCTGTGAGAGGAAACTAGGATCCCCAGTAACCTAGGAATCATAAGGGCTCCCTTTTTGGTGAGAGGAAACCTTCATATGGGTTTAGGGTTGGCTGGCTGCTGCCCAAAGGCTCCTAGGTACTATTATGGGGGATACTTCGCCAAATCATCATAGCAATTACGACTATAGAAACCCTACATTCTACCGTATGGGCACTTCGGAGCCCTTAAAGGAACTCTGAACCCTCAAAGGAACCCTTAAAGGAACCCTAAACCCTTAAAGGAACCCTTAACCTTTAAAGGTAACTATTTGGACACTTTGGGATCGGGAGCATCCTCGTCTCCCAAAATCGAAACCTCGACTTCCAAGGCCGCATTGTATCCACGGCGGAAAGCCTCGTTGATCTGGGCCTGCGAAAGAACGGCAGCCTGCGCGGCTGCGACCCCGACGAGACTCGTGGCTTGCACGGTCGCCTCCGCCCCCGCGGTATAACCCCGACGATAGGTGCCGTCCACTTCGGCTCGCAGACGTTTCCAACCCTGTTCCTCGTAGTCCCACTCCTGCCAGCAACCCAAACAACAATGCGCAATATGACCCGGATCATCAGCACCGGGAAGTATGTAGTTCAGCCGACAGCATGTCTGGTCGGCGCACCACTGACAAATCTCGCAACAGGGGAACGGCTGTGACAGGAAACCCTTCCAGCAACAACTTAATGGCAACCTTGAAGCGTTTGGTATATGGGAGTTTCTGATAGATTCGAGAGGGTTTATGTCTAGGGGACCCTTATCGTTCCCTTAAAGGGGTCCTACTATAAGGATACTATAAGGGTCCCTTTCAAGGGTTACTATAAGGGTACTATACGGTTGAGGGTACCTTATTTTCGGCGTCCTCATCAGAAGGATCCTACTATTCATTGTACTCTATTAGAGTCCCCTATTTTCGGAAGCTCCCATATTAAATACAAGTGCCCTCGTACTTTCCCAACAAAGGACTTTTGCTGCACGGAGGATTAGCTCAACCTGAACCTTACATATTTTGGCACGAGCACGGTACATTGAGGATAGAGTAGCGTTTTGAAAGGGCTTTCCATAATATCTTATCAGCCGGCATCTTTTGGGTGTTCGGGCTTTGCTTGTGAACGGAGAGACACGTACAATGTACGGACAACTTCCTATTCAAGGCCTCTCCTGGCCTAGCAAGCCGTAGATACCCTAAACTCTTACCCGAAACGGGTCTCCGAGATGTGTTGGCATTGTCAGATTAATACTGCCGCGGACTGAAAGGCCAGTGTTGGCCTCTGCACTTGCCGATGTAAAGTCCTACCCTAAACCCTAAACCTCCTCAGGACTTATACAAGATCATAAGGAGGAGCCCTTTTAGAGGTAGGTTCTTTAACGGTTTAGGGTTTAGGGTTTAGGGTATAGTATAGAGGTACAGTAGTAAATCCCATAAAGTTGGAAACCGGATTAAGGCCAAATAGTGCTGGGATTCCCTATACTAGTCTTAAAAAATTGAGACGATCGGGTTTCCAACTGTTGGGCTTCCACTGTAGGTTCTCTAAGAGTTTAGGGTTTAGGGTTTAGGGTATAGAGGTAGGTTCTTTAGGGTTCAGGTAGACTTGAATACTACCCCCAGCACCCTATTCTAATCACGAGTTTTTGGGCCGCTAGATATTCGTGTAAAAATTTGCAGCACTAAACCCTAAGCCATAAACCCTGAACCCCAAACCCTAAAAACACAGCGTGTAGCACAAGTACTCTTGTCAGCTGACGTGAGCCTGTAGTCGTTGCGGTGCACAGATTGACCTGGGACTAGGCATCAGCAGCCGGAGATTGGGGGTTTGGGGCTTTAGGGTTTTAGACCTTAGGGGTTTAAGGGTTCAGGGCTTGTGTTGTTTCAGGGATTCGGTTCAAGGTTTAATGCTTATGGGTTTAGAGTTGTGGCTTGGGGCGTGAGGGTGAGGCTTCAGGGCATAACGCGGCATAGCATCACAACACCATGACACATGGGTTTGTTGAGCATGGTCAGCCTGGGTCCCAGAAACAAGTAGGAATGTATGCTGTATACTGAGTATTCTACTTTCGGAGTGCACAAATAGAAAGCACCTGCATGCACGCAGAAGCACCCGAAAGGAAGCGATGCGAGAAACCATGGAACCCTAAACCTGCACACGTAAACCCTAATCGGAGGATGGTGGGGCTTAGTAACCATGGCTATGAACAAGGTAACTATAGCTACTGGTATTATGTAGTACTTACTGCTCAATTCAAAGTACTTATAAGCTTAATCTAAGCCCCATGAACCTCCAAGTACATGTGAAGCACAGAATCAGGCCGATGCAACAATTTAAAAACCAGAGGAACCTACAAATACTAAATCCGAACAACGCCCCCAAAGCTCCGCAAATATAAAGACCTTGGGTGTAGAGCTTAGGGTTGACCCCAGACAAGACCCCGATGTAGTAGCCGCAGTCATGTAGACTGAATTCTTGTGGTATGTTACAGTAGAAGCCAGAAAGTTGGAACATCATTCTCCTCATGCCCTTAAAGTAAAGTATAAGGGATCCTAGCACTAATCCTCCTAAACCCATGTTCCAACTTTCTGGGGTTCACTGTATGGTAAGAGTAACTACACGCATCAACCCTAAAGAATAGGACTACCAATTATCAATCAAGTCGAACAACAATTTAGGGCTGATGGGCCAAGGTAAGCCCTAAACCCTAAACCGCTCAACTTTGGTAGAACCCTTGAACGACACCGAGACCAAATTTCGCAAAGCCACGAAAACCAAGTAGAAGCCTTAACAAACAAACCCACAGGAAACCGTGGAAAAGACACTGCTTAAGGCTGGGTATATAACCTTAATGTAGCTATTACATACCCTTTGTATAGCCCGTTATAGGGTAGGGATACCCATCAAGGGTCCGTCCATTTGTCCTTTGACTTCTGAAAGGAGCGGAGGCAGAGAGCCGGACATTTCAGTGGCAAAGTGCACCGGCAGACGCGGGAGGGCCTTAGACCGCTGCCCGGCTTGGGATTTAATTTTAGCTAAACCGTGGCTCTAACCTAAGACCATAACCTACTAGAGTGTCTTTATCGGAACGCCCTTAAGGGATCTAGTTGCAAAATCCTCGCAGGGATCTGCCCGGCTTAGGATTTAAGAAACCCCAGAGGGTCCCAGGTACTCTTATGGGGCATACTTTCCCAAATCATATAAGCAATTCCTGCTATAGAAGCCCTACAGTATACTATATAGGTACTCAGGATCCTCCAAGGGATCTGGCAAGAGGCTGCTTAAGAGTTCATGATCCTGGGTTTATGTTAGGGTTTAGGGGTTTAAGGTTTGTAGGGCTTAGGGGTTTACAAGGGTTTAGGGGTTAGGGAGGGTTGAGGGGTTTAGATCTTCCGGAAAAGAAGAGGTTGCCGTGGTAATCAGAGTGTTAGAGACCAACTGATAGCCACATGAACTGTGTCGTTCTAGCATCTGAATGGGCTGCGTGTTTCTAGACTCCAAAACCCGACCCCCCCAACCGCATCACAGGCTCGCTGCTGATGTACTTTTGTTTGTGGCATATGGTGGGCGATGCGGAACTCCTCATCTCACCTCCAGCTTGAACTTCTAGGCCAGCTTACAACGCCTCCTATTGGAGCATGTATTTCAAACTACTTCAGGACCAAATGACCCCTAAAGGTGTTAATAGTAACGGATATACTATGAAACCCTATATGGTTCTTGAACCTTGCCACCCTTTTAGGGTTCATGTCGTCCTTAATCCCTAAACCCTAAACCCCCAAACCCCTAAACCATGAACTTCACGTAAACCCCAAACCCACCCGATGTACAATCACCGTATCTCGAGAGCCTGAAGCCTGAACCCGCAGCCCAAAGCCCTCCAAGCCAAACTTCAGTAGGGTTTAGGGGTTTAGGGTTTAGGGGTTTGGGGGTTTAGGGTTGGGGTTTAGGGGTTTGGGGTTTACGGGTTTAGGGGCTTAGAGTTCAGGGTTTGTGGCATCAAGGGATAGCACTTACTTCGAATACCCTATTGACAACCCTACACGCACGAAAGCAGCAGAAAAAGCAAAGAGACTGAAACTGTCCAGGACTTAACAATAAATTCTGAAGAGTCTTCTCATGATGGTGAAAACGACACTATAAGTCCTGAGCAGTGCAACCTAGCTAGTGCAACCTGTGCCAAAACTCAGACAATCCCAAAGAAACTCATGAATCCCTGAAAACCCTAAACAACCCCATAAGCACTATAAAGCGTGACGCATACGAGCTTTCCTATAAACCTGTGTCAAACCCTATCAGCCTTAACCTTAACAGGCCCTTATAAACAAAGCACCGTTTTGCTCTATAAAACCGGGTGCAAATGCGGCCACGAGGCCGGTGGTAAACCGGTCGGAGCACTTCGCGCCACTTTTACATTCTGAGTCTTTGAGCCCCAAATATGCGGAGTTAAGGTTTAGAGTTTAGAGTTTAGGGCTCTAAGAGCCCAAAAGTGCGCGGTCAAGGGCTCAAGGTTTAGAGTTCAGGGCTCTGGGTTTAGGGCTTCGGGTTTAGGGCACAAGACTGTGTGGTTTAGGGCTTCGGGTTTGGGTTTAGGGAGCGTGAACTTAATTCCTGGGTTCATGAGATGCAAAACCTGCCAGGGTTCCCCTATCCGGAAACTTAGGAGTGTACTATCTCGGCTCCTATAGACAAGGGCTAGCGGCTAAGGGGTTCAGGAAGCTAGCAGACCTAGAGAAGTAAATACGAGGAATGGAGCCAACATACTTATAGACCCCAAACCCCCAGAAACCAAAAAGACTGAACCGTCGGGTGTTCGATTTCAGCTTCACTTCTCTTTGCTCGGGCGGTGGTTGGAGGATCATGGGAATGAGCTTAGCAGGGTTGTAAGTACACTCATTGGAGTTAGTTGTAAGTATAATTTATAACTATAGCTACCTTATTCATAACCCTAGCTGCTAAGTCCCACGATGCTTGAATTAACCCGAAGACCCTTCCTTGCAACCCACATCGATCCCTTAAAGGAGCCCTTTAAGGAAACCCTGTACAGTAACCCTAGGTGCGAAGTCCCAGATCCTACACCTTCTAGATCCGGGACAACCCCCTGGACCCTAAACCCTAAACTCTAAACCCCCCAACCCTAAACCCTAAACTCGAAACCCCAAACCCTAACGCCTAGACCCTAAACCCTGGTTGCTAAGTCGCATGAGCTCAGAGTTTGTAGGGCTTACAGGGTTTATGGTTTAGAGTTGCCCTTTCGCCAACTGCAGATACAGAAGAAACAGGGTTTACGGGTTGTGGGACTGTTCTGGAATTCACCGTGTATGGTGGCTCTCCTTTTTCTGGAGATTCTCTTCGATCTGCTATACGGCCGGCTTCTACCTAGGACCCAGCTACCCTTTCCAATGTCTGTAAGCTCCGTCAAGTCCTACACCCTGAAAGTAAACCCTACTCAGCAGACACAACCAAAGCCCATGCAGCCCTGCCACAAACCCTGACTCACGAGGCACCCTTGTGATATAGAGACTATTTATCAGGCCTATAACGTGACATCATTACCGACCCTTATGATGAGATTTAAAGAACAGGCAGCAGGCTCACGTCTGTTTCTCGGCCCCTTCACCGCCGCAGGAACAGTTTCCCGGTAAGCCCAACAACTGATAGAGAAAATAGGAGGGTACATCTGCAGGACTTGGAATATCCCCAAGGCCCTAAACACGAACACTTTAAAATCCTAGAATCCCAAGTCCTAAAGTCCAAGGCCCTAAACACAAAGCCATACACCACCCCACACCTGAAGAGGCGCGTAAAGCCATGACCTTAGATAACCAGCTCGGGACTGTTAGTTTAGGGTTTAGGGTTACTTTCGGGGTGTCAATGGGAAGGACCATGGTTTGGGATACGCTATAGTAAAACTAAGTACGGACTATGGACATCTGTGTTACTCCTGGTTGCGAGTGCAGAAGCCCTCAAAAATCTCCATCGTTGACTAATGGTAGGACAATGCACACCCAACAGCTCAGTTACTAAGAAAAGCACTACACTCCAAAATCATGCGAAACTACCCAGCCTTGTCTAAGGAGTATCGTGCTTAGCAAAGCTGAAGCACCCTTAAACCCTGAACCCCTAAACCCCTAAACCCTAAACCCCAAACCCTAAACCCTCAACCCTAAACCCTAAACCCTCAACCCTAAGCCCTAAGCCCTAAACCCCAAGAAACGACCCGACCCGACGGTCTGAAACCTTCCCTACGAGTCCATGTGCTCATCTAGTCTACGCTTTGGCCTTAAAGTAGTCCCTACCCATGGGCTCCATAGTAGTTCCTTTTTGGGATTACCTTATAGGATCCTATATATGAACCCCAAAAAGGGAGCCTCTAGGTACTTGTCGGGTATCATGGGGAATCAAAGGCTAACCTTTCTCATGATATAAGGATTATATAGGGATTATACTACCCCAAAAGGCTAAAGGTTACCTACTCTACTACTAGGAGTCTCTATATGTAAGTTAAATACTCCCAGGCCAAGGTATATGCTAGATGGCTACATGGACGCTTAAGCTTACTTGGAGGATCAGGGGACTTAGTAAGTCGGGTTATAAGTACCCTAATTGGTGTTATAAGTAATTATAAATTATAACTATAGTTACCCTATTTATAACCCCAGTTACTAAGTCCCATGATCCTCCAAGTAAGGCTCACATAATCCTCTAAAGGATCCCTTCAAAGGAAACCTGGAAGGGGAACCTGAGTACCCTTTAGCAGGGAGCCTATTACAGAATCCTATACCTTAACCCACCAGAACCTATTTTTTTGTAGGGTCCCTATAAATTCCATAATAGGATTTATAGTAGGAACCGACAAAAAAGTAGGTTTTGGTAGGTTAAGGTAGTACCTTATTTTGGGAGCCTGTAGTACCCTGCACAAGAAATCCTAAGGGATCTTATCTGTCCTATACATGTTTTAGTCACCCCGCCTCTGCAAAGGCCATAAACCGCAAACGTGGGTGTTAAGAGCCCCACCAGAGAGATGGGTTTATCAACCAGTGGTCTAATGTAGGAGCCTGATTAAGAAACCTCGGGCCTTTATTAGGGTTCCTTATATGAATCCTACTATTTTGGCGTTATAGGCCCAGGGTTCTTAATCAGGTTCCTAAAATATACAGGTTGAGCCTATATCAGGTGTCGATTGCAACAGCCCCCCCCCCCATAAAAAAAAAAAAAAAAACATAATCATAAAAAAATAATAATAATAATAAATAGGACCAGTTAGCCTTCCTCCTATCAGCAGCACGAAGGGAATCTAGAAAGAATCCCAAATGCGAACACTGGACACAACTCTACCAACAAAGCCTTCTAAACGCATCCAACAAGCGCAAATCCAAGTATTATGGGTGATTACCTTCCTAAACAAAAACAAGCGTTAGGGGATGTGTGCCATAGTAAAATTAGATTAGCGAGCACGGAAGACACACTATCACAAATCATGCCAAACCCCTACACCTACCTAGACCCCCGAAGTAACCTCACTACTAAGGGCCATAAGGGCTCTATTCAAGGGCCCTTGGAAAGTCCAGGCAAACCCTTTGTTATTGGGCTTCCCAGGTTTGATCCATGACTCGGGCCTGCGTCCTCCACCCTGAGACCACGGCTCAAAGGATGCTACCTAGAGGCTCATACTCTACCCCTTTTTAGGATACCGAGTTTTATGGTTAGGATCTTTTTTATAGAAAAGTAGATACACAAACAAGGGGTAGGGTATGAGCCTACAGGTAGGTAGGTACCCATATGGGTTGAGGGTCGAGGATGGGGATACTTACCCGAAACATACTAGTCTTGCTACTATAGAAACCCTACCTACTTTCTACTGTTAACATATAACTCTATTGGGGGACACTAAGGATTACTAGTACTAATTCCAGAAAATGCAAAAGCCCAAAGCCCCGTTTGCTTCTTCCGAGCCCTTTTTTTGGGGGCATAGCGTTTGCTTCGGGCTTGAGAGTCCGGAGACTACATGTTTTGTGGCTTATTTAGGGTTGAGGGTTTAGGGTTTTAGAGGTTTAGGGTTGAGGGTTTAGGGTTTTAGAGGTTTAGGGTTGAGGGTTTAGGGTTTTAGAGGTTTAGGGTTGAGGGTTTAGGGGTTTAGAGGTTTAGGGTTGAGGGTTCAGGGTTTGCAGGGTTTCGGGCTTGAGGGCAAAGGGTACTTGGCTACATGGAGCCTTCGGGACTTGGGGCCAAAACGGTTGAAAGCTTAACTCTACGGTGTAATGGCTCAGGGTGTCAGGTTCAGGGTTTGTGGTCGACGCGGTCCCCCGAGCCATCCACGCTCTCGGTGGCATTCTACGGGAAGCCTCGTCGGGGTCCGGAACTTCTACTCCTACTGTCTTGTCCCTAAACCCTAAACCTTATTCTGGCATTCAGGGCCGGTGTGGCCAAGCGGGTTTTTTTGCTTACAGGTGGAAAGGATTGGGTTGCAGTTTCGGAATAGTCACTTGATATAGGGGCCTTAATAATTAGAATAGGGTTTCGGGATATATTATATATGATAAAGAACCCCCGAAATAGGTAAGTAACTAAGCGTCTACACTACAGTAGGGCTTGTAGGGCTTAGGCTTCTGAGGCGGGGTTTCGGACCCTGCACCCTAAGATCTAAGCCTTCGCCGTCGGTCGCAGTCACGTGCCGAGAGAGCCCGGCAGCCCTTTCCTTTAAG
The DNA here is from genome assembly GCA_003297005.1 of Symbiodinium sp. clade A Y106. Lineage (NCBI taxonomy): Eukaryota > Dinophyceae > Suessiales > Symbiodiniaceae > Symbiodinium > Symbiodinium sp. clade A. The sequence goes on from BGNK01002641.1 coordinate 48,146, forward strand.
GGTTCGTTTTGAAGAGGTCTATAAGGATTTCTGTAAGCGGTATAGGGGGGGTTTGGTATAGGAGCCTTAATTATTAGAAAAGGGCTTTGGGCCCATCATACTATACTCAGAATAAGGAACCGTCGGAATAGGATCATGGTAATTATTTAGGCCATTTAGGCCCCTATATATAAAACGCATGGACTTCCCCTCTCCTTCAACAACCAACTGCCAAAAGGCCCTGGGGACCTATAAGGCAAGGGTTTGGGGTTCAGGGCTCCTTCAACGGCTAAGGGTTTCGGGTACCTATATGGGGATACTTGCCCCAAGCCATAGTAGTAATTCCTATTTTATGCAAGCATACTTACCCAACCATCATCGTAATTCCTACTTTAGGTTCCCTAAGTTCTACAATGTAGGTACTTAGGACCCTGGTGTAACCCTTGACGGCCCCTAAACCCTAAACCCTAGACCCTAGACCCTAAACTGTTTGGGATTTCCACTTGTTTTTGCTGGTGTAACCCTTGACGGCTCAGGGTTTAGAGCCAGGGTTTGATCCCAGTAGCTCCTCGCATGGCGGACTCTCTCGTTCCCACTCGTCCATGCTAGAGGGGAGTCATAGGCTCCCTGGCACGTGCAAAAAAGAGGCCTAAAGAGTTAGAACCGTATTTTACGCAAATCTTCTTCTAGAGCTAAAACACGGGGAACCCTGTACCCAAATCCCTAAATCCATACTTGATCACAAGCTCTTCAGGCCACTCTTTTGCGGCAGTCAGTCCAACATCTGTGCCGTCTTCGAGTTCCAGCCGGAGGAGATAGCGGAGATATTCTCGCTCAGCGTCCTCGGGCTGTCAGGGTTTGGGCCTGAGGTTTGAAGTTTTGAGGGTTAAGGCATCTTTCTATGTCTATAAACATTTTACAGATGTATATGTATATGTACATGCACATGAATATTCAGGATATAACCATACCTGCGTGTTGGGATTTTGGAGTTTAGCTTTTGAGCTTGAGCTTTAGGTTTTATGGAAGTCGCTGTGGGGTTGGGGCTACACCTACCTGTGGCCCAAAACACCCACATTTTTTCAGGAACTGTATGTACCAATGTAGAGACCATGATAATGAACTGGGCTTTTAAGTAACCAGGGAGAAAAAAGTATAAAACTTTTATTTCAGAATGGCTCCTTTAAGAACAAAAGTATTAAAGTCTGGTACTCCAAAGCCCAGTGAACCTTGGAAAGGTAGTTTTTGCTTGGAGGGGGTGGGGGGGCTACACACAAGAGAGCTCTCTGAAATCATCCTCTAGTTGGACACCAAGATCCCACTGTACCGAACTTGCTGGCTGTCTTGAGCCTTAGGTTTAGTTTAGTGCTTCAGGGTTTATGGGTTCAAGGGTTTCAGGTTTTAGGGCTTCGGGGTTTAGGGTTTAGTTTGGTGTTTAGGGTTGGATGTGTTGAGCCTGCATAAGAGAGGATCATGGGACTTAGTGACTAGGGCTATGAATCAGGTAGCTATGGTGACAATTAAAATACTTATGACCCCAGTTAGGGTTACAACCTCACTTACTAAGTCCCCTGAGCCTCCAAGTAGGGTTTAGTGTTTGGGGCTTACAGGTTTAGGGTCTGGGGCCCCATAGCCTTCTAGAGCCCTTTGACTGAAGGAACCCTTGTAGTAACCCTGAGAGAATCGCCTTGAAGGGGACGGGATTCGATTGGGAGTTGAACTTTAACTTTATTATATTCTCTTTCGAAGGCAGATCGCAAATCCTGTCGGAAAGATCTCTGCACGAAACCATAGCCGACACGCAATCGAGCGAGAATTGTTAGCCAAGGCTTGGGCAGTTTAGGATTTTCCCCCATGAGGGGTTTAGCCTAAACCCTTAACGGGAAAGCTCTTGAGCGCTCGGGGCGAACTGTTGTGGCAGCTCGTGGGCTCATGATTCCCGAACCACAGGCCACCCAAAACCATGCGCAAAAACCTGTACAGGGACAAATCACCTTTATGATGCTTACCGTATGTATGTTCACTTTGAAACGGGTCTTGAAACCCCCTTTCGGCCCAAAAGGAAACAATAAGCGCTCCTGAATAGCTAACGTTGGACTTGAGGATGGATCCGCAGTATCAGTCCGTGCTTACAACCGAAGTACATAAGGTTTAGGGCTTAGTAAGCTTCCGACAGCAAAGATGTGCCGTCGTCCAGCACGACCTGCCACTTGCAGCATGCAGCAGCCATTAGCCTTGTCGCCTTGTGAAACCAATCCTTCAACCTAAACCTTCTTGGAAGCTCAGCGGACTTAGTGGAAGGGTAATACATAGTCAGCTCTTTCCGTGCATGGGCAGGTTAATTCCTTTCGAACCCTGGTCATATCTACATGCGAAGTCCCGTGATCCTTCACGTTAGCTATGCCCGTGAACTACCTGCTAATGCTCAACTGCGCACGGTTCAGGGCTATGCTGCTTCGTCTCGGGTGCTCATATGTCCTGGATTCTTCAGCCACAAGCCGTAAAGTCCGAAGCTCTGTGACCACAAAGCTTTACCCTCACGGACACGCAAAGGAATGTGGAGATTACTTTGTTTTGTACCGTTTGAACCCCAGACTAGCTCCCCCCCGAAATGCACTCATTCTTACTCAGAAGGGGGCCCAAACCGCGCACACTCACACAAATGCTTCAACAAACTTTGATCGACAAATATGTATAGAGGGGAAGAGAAAGGTCGAAATAACTACTAGCTGCTAAGGCCCCGCATCCTAAGGGAAACCCCGCATTCAAGTTGACAGCCTCAAAATGGGCCCGACAGTTGAGATGTGCCGTTTTTTGGGTTCTTGCAAAAGAGCTGAATCTAAGCTACCATGACGACAAGCCATGTTATGTAAGTACTGCGGTCATAATACATCCCTTAAAAAAAACCCTGTTCTTGTAGCAGAAGGGCATGGTGGTCCGGTGGCACTGCTACCACGTACATGTACACAGAAACTGGAAGAGAACCTCCCAGAGGATGACCTCTAAAAGGGAGCTAAGTGGAGGGTTCAACCTCACCTTCACGCTCAGCATCCATCTCTGCCCAGTCCTCGTAGGTCCTGGTGCTCGTCATCTTCGTCCTCTGTCCCCGGCTCGGATGGCGCAGCATTGTAACGGATCCACCACTCTCGCTGTTCCGCTCGCCACCTTGCACGTGCCACGTCGCACTGGTCCCACCAACGGGCGGTGCAACCCATGCACCAATGGTGCGCGTGAGTCGCCTTGTTGCGACCACGGTTCGCCGCATTCGTCACAGCCGCGACGGCAGCCAGCGACACTAGAGGCACGTCGACCGCACCAAGCGCAAAAGGCAGTTCTGGGGCTGTAGGCTTCTGCCAAAAGACAGCGCGCTTGGTGGCTTCAAAATGCAATAATATTATAATATACAAACCTTAATAATTAGAATAGGGTTTAAAAACCACGGATGGACTCATTGCATAGTAGACTGTTCGGGATCTCAACTTAAGATTTCGCATTCCTCAACCCTAGATCCCACACCCCTATACTTGCCAAGTTTCCTAGATGAGCTAAAGGTTAAACGTTGGAACTACACTGGGATAATGGTACCTCGAAGCGGCCAAAACATACTTACTCTACTACTGAACCCTAAGCCCCAAACCCGAAACTCCAAACCCTAGACCCTGACCCTACATCACCTGAAGCCCCGAAAACCCAAATCCCTCCCAGGCATGCCTTCCACCTCTCGATCGAGTCGATCCACCTGCGGCACGGACCACACGGAGATTCCGGAGGCTGGGCCAGGGTTTTGCGGGGGTTCAGGGGTTTAGGGGCTTGGTTTATGGTCTAGGGGTTTAGGGTTTGGGGTCTAGAGTTCAGGGCTTGGGTTCATAGTGATTTCTTTCTGAGTAGGACAACATTCATTAGCCAAAGGATCCCAAGTAATTAAATAGCTACATAGTAGAGAGTACGGTTTCCACAGTAGGACAGTAGGACTTGGCATTATGGTTTGGCTAAGTATAAGTACCTAGGACACTTTTGGGTTTGGTGGTTTAGAGTTTGAGGGGCCTGTGTTGATGGAGAAACGCGAATTCTGTTTTGTAAGGGTTTACAAGGCTCTTACGACTCTTGCGATTTGGGGTTGCTCAAAGTTTTGGATTCAGGTTTTAGTCAGATGCGTCTCGGGTATCGAGCCCACTCAAAGTATCTACTGATGCAGGAGCCATAAGGGAATATTGTGGCCGACGTCATTATTCGTTCCTCGAATATCAGTCCCATGCGCATATGGGCCCGCGGCTGAGGGCGTACAGGCTTGAAGATGTTATCTCTATTCGTCTGAGAAAGCAAACCACACATACAAATCTGGAGATCCCTATATGGGTGGTTCTCAAAATTATGGTCCCTTTTTGGGGACCCTAAATATAATATTAGGTGCCGTATTATAATAAGGACCCAAAAAGGGACCCTAATATTGACAACCACCCATATAACAAAGCCAGGTACAGAACGACCCTTAAAGAAGGCTTTGAGTTCAGGCCACGGGACTTTTCACCCTACAGGTAGCCTACATAGTGGGTGCCCTGATCCTGTAAGCATGGTGTCTGAACGCTGCATTCCGAAACCGTAAACTTTAAACCCAACACCCTACACCCAAGCCAGAAACAAAAACAACTAATGTAGGAACCTGATTAAGAAACCCTGGGCCTATAACCCCAAAATAGTGGGATTCATATAAGGAACCCGAATAAAGGCCCAAGGTTTCTTAATCAGGTTCCTGCATTATTATAGTACCCTTATAGTAAATTCTTTATAGTAACCCTTATAGACCCCTTTTAAAGGAACCCTAGTAAAGGCCCAAGGTTCCTACATTACACAAATCCAACAACCAAGACCGTAGAAGTCTGATCGAACCCCGAACTTGAAGCAACTTCGGATTCCTGTAAAGTAGAAGCCCAAAAGTTGGAAACCCAATAGCCTCAATCATCAAGAGTAATGTATAGGGAATCCCAGCACTATAAGGCCTTAATCTGGTTTCCAACTTTATGGGGATTACTGTAACCCTTTTGGAAAAGTCTTAGGTTTAGGCTTCAGGGTTTAGGGTTCCTAAAACCCTGGCCTTCCTAAAACCCTGGCCTTCCTAGGAGCCCTATTTCTAATGCCGGGCGGCTCGAGTGCTGTGCCAACTTGTCCATCCAAGTCTTGTCGTCTCTGGCTGGAAACCTCAAGACTGAACCCTCAGGGTTGGGTTCAGGGTTTAGGATTCAGGCCTCTATGATGAGGGAAAGGTTTAGGGTTTAGGGTTCAGGCCTGTAGGATGAGGGAAAGGCTTAGGGTTTAGGATTCAGGGTTTAGGGTTTTGAAGGAAATCTTCAAGATGAGTGTTTCGGGCTAAAAATGGAGCCATAGTGAGTAGATCCGGGTTCCCTTAGGGTTTCTGTGCAGGCATCTTGGTATTGGGGCCTTAACAGTAAAATAGGGTCCTGGGGGATGTCATTCTTGGTATAGGGGACATATCGGTAGAATAGGGTCCTAGGGGATCCCGGGTATCATACTACAGTTGCATTGGGCACCCCGGCAGAATTACTCAGGTACCTCATGTACTTCTGGACTTGAGCTCGAAAACCCTACACCTAAGACCCTAAACCCTAAGCCCAAATCCTACAACCCTAAACCCTAAAACCCTAAACCCTATAAACCTCAAAGAGAAGGATCTCTAGAGGTACTAACAGCTTCATTAGGGCAGAGACCGACCCCAACCACAATAGCAACTCCTACGGGAGAAACCGTACTTTCTACATTGTAGCTACTTAGGACCCTGTTGTGATGGGCTTCTGGGTTTAAGTTGTGGGTTTGAGGGTTTGGCTTTGGGTCTTAGGGCTTCATGGTCATGATTAAGGCGGTTGAGGTCACACCGTTTAACAGTAAGGGGATATTGCTACGAATTAACCCTTAACCCTAAACCCGAAAAGAGGGTTTAGCGCCAAGTTGAGGGTTTCGGCTGTTATTCTGCAGAGGGTTGCGGCGTGATGTCAAAGACGCGACAATGCTTGGGCCATGTCTCCAGACCCCGAACATGGATCTTGAAACATAACCCCCATCGTGAGACATCCTACCACTACATGGCTTAACAGCTTTGTAGGAATGATTAGGATAGGATATCGGGAGAAAGATGGCTTGAGCACAGGGCATCCATAAAGTTGACAGGCGGCTTGATCGATGGTTCCACCCAAATCCCAAATCATTCTAGGAGTACAGACCTGTATTCAAAAACTTTGCAACGGACTCTGTTAACGGTACCTTTAAGGGGTCCTTTAAAGGACCCTTCTTAATCAAAGGACCCTTTTAGCATCCCTCTTCAGGTTTCCCTTTGATCCCTTGCAGAAACTCCAGAGGACCCCTAAACCGCAAGCCGCTAAACCCTAAACCCCTAACCCCTAAACCCCTCTTCCCTCAAGCCCCTGAATCGAACCCCGACCTGAAGCAACTTCGGATTCCTATAAAGTAGAAGCCCAAGAGTTGGAAACCCAATAGCCTCAATCATGAAGAGTAATGTATAGGGAATCCCAGCACTAATTGTCCGTAATCCGGTTTCCAACTTTATGGGGATTGCTGTAACCCAGGCTTAAAGGCCCCCTTGACTTGAGGCGACTTCTGCTACGGCGTGTCGTCGGCGCAGGTGAGTACCCGGAGAGCCCAATACCCCTTAAGAAAGGAATATAGCTTAAATCATAATATGAAGCCCCTAATGATTTAAGGTATATTCCTTAATTAAGGGGTATTGGGCTCTCTGGGTAGAGGCTCCGTATCGCGACCAAAAGTCTTTTCGTACTGCACGATGAGAGCTTTCAGGCGCCGAGGATCCTGGCAAAAGGCCAGCCAGACCTGACAATCGTCGCCCACCATTGCGCGTCCACGGACTCAGGCCAAATGGGAGTTTCCGAAAATAGGGGACCCTAATATAGGACCCTATATAGTAGGATCCCTATTATAAGGACCCCCAAACAAGGTTCCCCTATTGTTGGAAACTCTCAAATTTCTTGGCCTGGCAACCGCCTGGGCCTCTATGCAAACATGCAAACAACCACTGGGAAGCAGTCTCAGCATGAGCATTGTTCTTCTTGTTGCTGCTGCAATCATGAAAGACTGTTGCGCGTGGGTAATTTTATGAAACTTGGGTTGCTGCTGAAACGGGCTCCTACCCCTAAATCCCTTACCCTAAATCCTAAACCCGGACCCCTAAACACTAAACCCCTCTTGCCTAAAGCCCTAAATCACCTTTTAAAGGCTACCTTTAAGGACCCCTGAACCGTAGCCTCCTCTTTCCTGTAGCTCCTAAATGCCCCTTTTAACAGGAATCTCTAAACCCCAGTATCCTACACCCCTACACGCCTCAATCCTTCAAACCCTATAAAAAATCCGTTTTAACACCCCCCCAAACCCGCCTTTTCGAGCCTCTAAAATCCTAAACCCCCAAACTCTAAACCTCTGAACTCCAAACCCCAAAATCCAAAGGCCTAAAAGCCGCCCTTTTAAAAGGCCCCTGCAAAGGACCTCTACACCCTAAACCCCCTCTGCCCCACAGCCCCAATCTTCCCAAGAAAGAAAAACCCAAACTCCCTGTTAAACCCTACAGTAAATCCTTGACGCCTAGACCCCTTGAGCCCTGAAACTCCCTTTTGGAGCGACACCAAAAAGCTCCCCCTTTAAAGGAGCCCTTAGAGGATCCTAAACCTTCCCCTTTACAGCCCTATATAACTCCCTCTTTAAAGGAGCCCTTAAAGGACCCCTTATTGGAGCATGGAGCCCTTAAAGGAGCCCTTATGCATCCTTGAAAGGTCCTCTAAGAAGCCCTTATAGATCCCTTAAAGGAGCCCCTTTAAAGGTACCCCCCTTGAGGCCGGCTGAAAAGTCGCCGAGGCTGCGGCCATCACTCGAGAGCCAGGTCCCAGCTTAACCGGGACGCTCGGCCTTTAAGGAGGTCCGGGGGTGTTCCTTTAAGGGATCTCTAAAAGTTCCTGTTATGGGTTTAGGGATTTCGGGTTTAGGGGCTTAGAGTTTCGGGGTTTAGGGTTTAGGGTAGCTTGGGAAGCGGGGGAGGGGAGGGGGGGGGGGACAACAAAACAGGATTTACACAACAAGTGTGTTTTGAAGGCTTATGGAGGCATATTTGGGTGGCTTTCTGTGGCTCGTTTCTTCGGGGTTTGGGGCTTCCAGGTGTAGAGTCTCGGGTGCGGTTCTGGGCTTTTGGGTGTTGGGGCAACAGCTCGAGCTTCTATTTGTCGTGTTTTACGGTTTAGTGTTTAGGGTTTAGGGTGTGTTTTACGGCCTAACGGCATGTAAATCACGAACTTTGTTTTCTTCGAAACCTCGTGCAGGCCAAGAACTCAGCCAGATGCCCTAAAACCTAAGCCCTAAAGCCCCTGAGCGTGCTTGACAAAAAACAATTGAGCGAGCACACAGATAGTCTTGCAGCACGCATGCTGAGCGAGGATGGCTTTCACATCCTTGTAGAACCCTTAGACAGGAACCGGAAAGGAGCTGTTAAAGGAACCCTTAAACTCTAAATCCTGAACTCTACAGATCCCTTAACACCAACATGTAAATATATATATAAATATATATATATATATACATACATACACATATAGATCCTTTCCCCTGTACTCTGATATCCTTATAAAGGATCTGTGTGAAGGTACCCCAAAACCCTGGATCAGCAAGAAACGGCCAACCCTGCACCTGACGGGGGCCGTTGACACCTTCGGCCTTGAGATCACTTGGAGGATTATGGGATTTAGCAAGTAACCCTAAGGGTCCAAGTACCTAATTATCATATACTCTCCAAAATAGTAACCGACATAACTACTATCCGAAACCTAAATACCTAATTATTGGGTCCTTTGGACCCTTGGGGTAAGGTAATAAGTACCCTAACTAGGGTTATAAGTAGTAATTTAACTACCTTTGCCATAACCATTCATAACCCTAAGCCCGAAGCCCTCAACCCTACTAAACCCTAAACCCTAGTTACTCAGTCCCATGATCCTCAAAGCAGGGGTTACCACAGAAGCCTCGAAAGGGTGTTAGGCTTGTAAGGCTTAGGGTTTTAGGGTTTCGGGTTCAGGGGTTAGGGTTTTAGGGTTTAGGGTTTAGGGCTTAGGTTCCAAAAGGGTTCCTTGGTTTAAGATATTGTTGGGCTTCTGGGGGAGAAAAGTTAAGGGTTCGGGAAACTAAGTTCAGCACGAAATGACATGCCCAAGCAGCTAAGCCCTGAGCACGAAACCGAACGGCTTCGTCTAAGCCCATACCCTACTGCTTAAAGGATGGTTGTAGGCACGGTTCCAGGTAGTCTTGCCTGCGCAAAAATATTTGCTCCTGCTTGATACCTCATAAGTGCACTCTTGTGCTTGGGCAGATATTTCTCTTATGGGACCAATAGAAACTGGGGAAATTATATTAATTTCAGAACCCGAATTAGGAAAGTGACGTCGCGCTAGATACGAAACCCAAAACTAGTGACGTCGCGCTTAGTTTCCTTGCTGAAATTAGGGGGGTCGCGCTTATTTCCGAAACGGAAATTAAGAATCTTCCAGGTCATAACCCCAACCACACCCTATAGTAGCAAGAG
>BGNK01002641.1:58037-85934 GCA_003297005.1 Symbiodinium sp. clade A Y106
AAAACCTCAAAAATCACGTTTTTGCAATTTAGAAGAAAGGGGAAGGGAGGGCAGGGCAGGGTTTGGGTTCAGAGCGTTTAGGGGCAGGGCAGCACAGGGCCAGGGCCAAGGCCAGGGCCAGGGCCAAGGGAAGGGCAGGTTTTCAAGGCCCCAAAACCTCAAAAATAATTTTTTTGCAACTTTGGGCCAAGGCCAAAGGGCAAAGCAGGGTTGCAAGATTCCATTTTGAGGTTTTCAAGGCCTGAAAACCCAAAAATCACAGTTTTGCAACTGAGGAAAGGGGAAGGGGCAGCAGGGCAGGGCATGCGTCGCTCGCCTGCCTCAGAGTTTAGGGGTTTTTAGGGTTTACGATTTAAGGTCCTACCACTTCAACCTCGCTCGCCTCTGCAAAGGCCGCTAATTTCGTTATTTTGGATTAACCTGACGTCGCTAATTTCACATTAATTTCCAAGTGACGTCGCTGACGTCGCTATAATTTGTACAGATAGAAAGCCTGGGACCAACAAACAAAAACAAACGCGAGCCTAAGCACTGAACTCCACACTCTTGTGAAGCCCTGCAGCTCGGTCTAGCAGATGGAGCATTAGGGGTTAGGGCTGTGGGAAAATGCATGTCCAGCCAACCTAAGGATTCACGCCTGCCCAAACCCGAACCGGTAAACCCTAAGCCCCCAAAACCCCGAAGTGCAAAAACCCAACCCTAAACCCTCAACTCCTCGTCCTAAATCCCCCCCCAAAAAAAATACTATCTGGTGATTCCCCGACCCTACAAAGAGGGCCCGGCTGCGACGCTGGTGCCCGTGGACCAGCAGAAGGCATGCTGGCACAAGGCGAGGTACTCCATTTAAACTTGGTATTAGAGAAGTGGTATGTAGTACTGGTGGGTTTCTCATGGATTTAACAGACCAGAATCCACTTTTTCGTAGGGTCCCTATGTATTCCATATTGGGGCTTATAACCAGAACCAAAAAAAACCTAAATTTTGGTAGGTTAAGGCAAATAAATCCTAAACCCTTTGGAGATGCTGGGATCAGAAGCGCTAGCTAGCAACAAGGCTTACCCAAAGGCTCCATGGCAGTTCCTGTTTGGGATTATCTTATAGGATCCTAAATACAAACCACAAAAAAAACTACAATGGAACCTCTGTAGGTAGCTGCTCCTCAGGATTTGCAGCTTAAGTTCCAGGGCGTAGGGCAACTAATTGCAGGATTTCGTTTCTGGGTTCAGAACTGCATCGAAAACATTCGGGACCTAATTAGGCTATGTTTGGAGTCTCCCGCCATGGATTGACGAGATACAGGCTATTTGCGTCTGAAATTAGCACAGGTGCTCCTAACGCTGGCTGATCTGTTTGGAGGATCGGGGACGTAGCCATCAGGGTTTTAAGGCTAGAGGTGAAGGGTGTAAGAAGGTTTTATCAGATCCAACCAACCCCCTAAACCCGATACTTGGGATTAAGATTTAATAATTCAGGGTGCTTAAGGCTCGGGCTTGACAAGTCTGCATCACTGCAGTTAAAGCAGTTGGACGGCAGGCGTTGCTAAGGACTGCAACAAGGGGGGTTTCTTCTAAGGGTTATGCGTACTAGTAGTACCAGTACGAGTAAGAGGAGGAGCAGGAGCAAGGAGGAGGAGTAGTAGTACTAGTAGTAGTGGTAGTAGTAGTCGTCGTCGTAGTAGTCGTAGCCGTAGTCGTAGTCGTAGTCGTAGTCGGTAGTCGGTCGTCAGTAGTCAGTAGTTAGTAGTTAGTAATTAGCAGTTAGCAGTTAGCAGTTAGCACTTAACACTTAGCAGTTAGTAGTTAGTAGTTAGTAGTTAGTAGTTAGTAGTTAGTAGTTAATAGTTAGTAGTTAGTAGTTCGTAGATAGTGGCTAGCAGTTAGCAGTTAGCAGTTAGTAGTTAGTAGTTAGCAGTAGTAGTTTGTAGTTAGTAGCTAGTAGCTAGTAGCTAATAGCTAATAGATGCAGCAGTACTTAGTAATAGTATTAGAGGTCGTAGCAATAGGTAGCAGTAGGCTGTAGTAGCAGTAGGCAGTAGTAGTAGTAGCAGCAGTAGTAGTAGTAGTAGTAATGGTAGTAGTAGTAGTAGTAGTAGTAGCAGTAGTCGTAGTAGTAGTGGCGGTGGTAGTAGCACTAGCAGTAGCAGTAGCAGCAGCAGCAGCAGCAGGAGTAGTAGTAGTGGTAGTAGTAGTCGTAATGGTAGTAGTCGCAGTAGCAGTAGCAGTAGTAATCGTAGTAGTAGAAGTCGTAGTACTCGTACTAGTAGTCGTAATGGTCACAATAGCCAATAGTCGCAGCACTCGTACTAGATAGTCGTAATGGTAGCCACCAAAGATTTGGGTTCTAGCTACAATGCTATTGGAAATGGTGGGGTGCTGGGCAGGGCTGAATTATTTTGCACAGGGGTCCACGGTTTCTCCTATCAAGCCCTTCAGCGCGCTGTCAAATCAAAGTACACATCTAGACGTCCCAGGAAGCGAAACACCCTGTGAGAACCCAAAGCCCTTCAACCGAGGAAAAAGATTCGTCAGCTTCCAAAAACACATCAGTAAACACAACAAACATTGTTCCGTAGCAGCTCAAACCCTAAAGACATTAACCCTCAATATGTCCAAACTATGCATTGAGCCCAAAGACCCTTTTACAACAGGTTGAAGCAGCAGACCACGAAGCTTCAAAAACATCTGTAAAACCAAAGCCCGTAAACATCCCCACCATCCACAAGATTGCAACCCCTAAGCCCCATATCAAACAAACTGTTTATAATAGCATTGAGCTGCCACCTTTCATGAGGAGCTGATCGCACATTGCTGGTCTGAGGAGGATACCTCTGATGAAAAGTGTTGGGATCGGGATGACGGCTGTGGCTTTTGGGGTTAGGGTCTTGGGTTTAGGATGAGTAGGGATCCAAGATTTAGGTTTCGCGGTTTGGGGCGGATAAGGTTTACCTAAGCAAGCAAGAGACCAACCCCTGGGTAAGTCGAACTACAATTGCAGGGCCCTTGCTTAGAAGGTTTGTGGACTTAGTAAAAGCAGTTCTTCAGTAGGGGTGTACGTAGAAAGTAACACCCCCCAATAAAGTCATTTTCAGAGTACCTGTGATATATCATTACATGGTGATTACACTGCGTCTGGTTGAAAGCGTTTGGGCTCCACCTGAAAATCATGCGCTAATTTAGAGTTTAAGGTTTGGAATCCACTCAACAGCGTCAGAATGAAACCGACCTGGCAACCCAACCACCCTTCGTTGCAGAGCCGACCAGGCCTGAATGAATTTCGAGGTATTCAGGAGTTTTAGGTGCAACGGGCCCATGCTGAGGTATATATACTCTTAAGCCTTAAGCCGCACTCCAAACTCTGGCTAAAGACTCTGGGGCACGTAGTAGGTGGTGAATATCCTACCTATGACCTTGTGTTCTACATCCCCTCATTTTTAGGTAGAACTTTGAGAGCCAAAACCCTAGACCTAGACCCTAAACCCCTAAACCCGAAACTCTGGCAAGCCCAGGCCTCTCTGCAGCCGCAAACGGCGCATTGTTTTCACGCCTCCCCGGAACTCTGACATCATGGAGTTTGTACAGATTTCAAGTTTACCGGGACCCTTATGAGAGCACAACTACTTTTTTTCGGACGGAAATCAAAACAAGGAGCCCTAAAAAGGTGGGAGGACGCGGTGGACGCCTGTTAGTTTGCCCCACACTCAAACGCAGAATGAAAGAGTTTAAGTTGAAAGAAACCATATCCCGAAAACATACAGATGCCAAGACCCATCCAGATGCAGCCATGTGTCCTCACATGGACATCGAGAGCGAGCAATGTACCGAAGATATTTACACCAAAAAACATGCCGGGAACATGCATAAGTCTCAGCCTTTAGAGCGATGGTTTCCCAAAATAATCCTGCTGTTGAGCTGTTAAGCTTTGTAGAAACGATACATTTCCTCGACCAAGAACTTCAGAACCTCTGTGACAATGGCCGCTGATTAGTTACGATGAATCGAAATGGAGCCGGCGGACCCAGGCATTGAAGCTTGCCGAAAGATTGGTCAGGACATTCTCAACCTTGTTTTTCTCGGCGGCGGTCTACACCTGCTTTTTGCATGTGTGGTCGGGCAACGGAAGGCATGCAAGTACCATAAAATGCTCCACATTTGCGACGAACTTTGCATAGCACTTTTTGGCAAAGCCATTTGCATGACGCATGTCATCATGAAATTGAAGAGTGGTTCTGCATATTCAGAACTGGCCTCTTAGTGATTTTGTCAGCATTGCACTCGTTCAACCGCTCCGAGCAGTCGTCTTGAATCTGCATGGGTCTACAGTAGAATGCCAACCTGCGGTGGTGGCAGCGCTGCTCAAGCAACGTCCTTCGTTTGCAGGAGCAAATGCTTCATCGTCCGATTGCAGCTTGAGCTTCTTCGGATTACCTTTGAGCCTTTCTGTCCTTGGTGGATCACACTTTTCAGGTTTCGGTTGAGGACGAGGTGGCAGCCTAACTGGGGGAAAGTCAAGCCGATGTTCAGTTCAACGGTATGACTGGCTTGGCATCCGATGTTGAACTGCATAGACACCGAAGGAGATCGTCTTACCACCGTAGCTGCCCCCAATGCTCGCAACAGGAGCTCCAGCAACCGTCGGCCTTTGGCAATCTTTTGCGATTGAGCCCCGAGGCATCATTCGCGGGGTAGAAGTCCTGCGTGGACTTCCTTCATTAAATTTGCCGTGATCACCGCGATGCGGCGACAGCAAGCATTTTTTTTGGAAGGGCGGAAGGAGCTGACGACGATGATGTCCATGTGGAGTCATCGCGACAGTCCTGGTCCTTCTCATTGCCGGTGCCTCGGTCAGTGTTCGCGTCCTCGATCGCGGGGGCATCCATGGTGATCTTGTTGTCGGTGTTCTCGGTGATGTTCGCGGGGCCATCCACGAGATCCTGTCCACCACCATATCCGTGACCATGGCTTTGTCCACGGGGGATGGCCTCATCCACGCTGCTGGCAATGTCAAAGGATGCTGTTGGTGGCATCCTCGGTGATGTTCGCAGTGTCCTCGGGGATGGCCTCGCCCACAACGTCGGCGGTGTCCTGCTTCACAGTGTTGGCGGCGTTCTCGGCGATGTTCGCGGGTTGTCGGGGAGATCCCTGTCCGCCACCATATACGTTGCCACTGCGGTGTCCTCGGGGGTGGCCTCAATCAAGGTTGTCGTCAACCATATCCGTCAAGTGAAGGGTGTGCTCCATCACCACTTGCGATCATCTCATACTTCCGGCCAGGCTTTCGTTTGGGTTTTCCAAAACTGTTGAGAAAACGAGCTTCTACTTGTGCACGATCGGACCGCCGACCCGCGGGCAGATCCAAACTGGCTGCTGTACACCATGACCCGAAGATCTTGAGCTGTGACTGGGCAACGACTTGGATCCTTCAACCGTCCCGTTTTGGATCTTCGCCGCTATATTCTCGATATTGGGCATGGGTTGGAACACAACCACTTCTGGATCTGCTAGGATTTTTTCCGTTTGTTGCGGTTACAAAACAACCCGGTTGCCTTTGAAGACTGCTTCACGAGCAACCTCCATTGATGAAGCCATTCTGCGAGGTGCGCTTACAGAGAGAGGACAACACGAGAGCTACGACGTTACAATGCCTTCAAGCCAAAGTCCAGCATAAAACGCCGGACTGGTGGAGTGATGATCTTCTCGCAACTCTCACTTATGTATTTCTCGTAATCGGTTGTTAATGTCGTCACTCTTAATGTATAGTTTACGGCATTTTGAATACGGCCCACCGCAATGCAGTCAAGTGACCTGACATGGGAAGATTGCCCACTACGTATATGTGAAACACATATATCTATATATACAATGTATAAGTAGCGCTCAATTCTACATGTGAGATCATGAGCCGAAAGATTATTTCTCGGGGTGCGAGATACCAAAAACGCACTATGTGCCAGGCAGACGCAATGTTAAACATATGAGTTTTCGAAAGTCTTTTTAATATTGGGCCCCCTGGATCCAAGAACCGAGATTGCATGAAATTGCGGTGTGGAGCCGTTCGGAGAAGTTTAAATGTGGAGCAAACAGGCGTCCACGGCGTCCCTTCCCGGTAAAGGTAAGCTATTTAGGGTCCAGGCATGGTGTATAGGGTTGAGGGCTTATACTTTAGAGTTACAGGTTAGGGTTCACGGTTTGGGCTTTAGTCGGGTTTATGTGTTTTCTATCAGGATCCGACAGTTTTGCTACGTTTTGCTGGTAGCCCCAACCACCTCCATTCTCAGGATTGCTTATTCTCGAACTCTGAACCCTAAACCTTATTAACCCTAACCATGATTTCTTCATCTGTGTCCTCAAACAGTCTTGCCTGGCCGAGGGTCATGTCTTCGGGCTACAGGGCTTCAGTTCGGGTATAATTAAGGTGTATATGGTTGACACCGGTGCCCCGAAAATTAGAATAGGGTTTGGGTGTATAATTTATAATCAGGAACCCAATGGAAGGGTACTAGTTAGCAGTTGATCAGGCCCCTGTACTAGACTAACCCTAAGCAAGGGTGTGTACAAAACACCCGCGACTTGCACGTCCCTCCCCTAGCATGGACACTGAAATCTACAGAACGGGCCACCCTGGGAGTGCGCGTTTTTGCGTGTTTTACGTGCTCCGAAATCTAAGAATTGGTCCAAGCTCCAAGGTAATCAAACCCTAAACACTGAACCGCTAAATACCGAAACCTCAAACAATACAATATAAGCCCTAAACGCTAAACCCAGGGCTGCTTAATTCAAATGAGAGCATCGCACGCTTTAACGACATGGGCAGGTCCACCACATCAGCCATGAGAAGACAGGCCCAGCAAAACTGCAAACAATGCCACTCCCACTCGGGCCACACTCGCTGCTGTTTGGGCACGACCGGATTTGGAGGGTGTGGAACAGGGTTTGCACGTACTTGCTCAAGCTCGCTGTTGAAGCCGAACACCAGCTTGGAGCAAGTCAGCGTTGTTTGCTGTGCATGGCGAACAGCATCGGCCTGCAACTTGACCTCGCCCCGGCCGCACAGTTCGCCTGCCAGCAGGGCCCAGGGCTCAAGAATTGTTCCTTGGATAGGGCTCTTCCGGATAAGCTTCGCCCTCCATCTCAGAGATGAACCATCATTGAGAACATCGTCATCATCATCATGATCATCAAAGGCATGACTTTGATGCATCTCCACATATTCATATCCATCGTGATCTCGTCATCATCAGCATCATCATCTTCTTCTTCTTCAACACCGTAAACACCAACATCATCATCAACATCATCATCAGCATCATCCTTGTCAACATCACCAGCTTCGTCGTTATCAACATCATCATCGTCGTCGTCATCATCGTTAGTATCATCATCACCATCACCGTCAAAACCGTTATATTTTTCATCGCAGCCATCGTTCCGTCTCTGAGAGTATGGCCTCGATAGAAGAGTGAGGGCACGAAGAACTATTTCTGTTTCACCACATTTTCGGTACAGTGACAAGCCCCGACAACGGAAAGGGTTGCCATTTGCGAGGTTGCTGGGTCTGAAAAACATATGCAAATTCAGTCAATAAAGGACCCAATATATAAATCTCAAAAATCCACGACACTCAACATAAGAATATGAGGCTCATGCCGTCCAATTACTCATACAGACAGTCACAGTACACTGCCGGCCTGCATACCCTGAAGCCTTGTGCCCGAGCCCTTAACGTCTTAATCATTAAACCATACTAGCTCTTAAGTCCCAAAGCCCCAACACAAACTCCGAAAAACAGTCCGAACCCTAAACTCCAAACCCTAAACCCTGAAGCCCTTAACCTCCGGAGCAAAAGCCACCAAAGGAGCTCAAAGAAGCCTCTCAGCAGGTGGCGCCGTAGCTACCGGCCGGGTCCTTGGATGCGGTTTTGGCTGCTTTTGGGTTCGGTTTAGGGTATAGGCTTTGGGGTTTACGGGTTAGGGCTTTAGGGTTTAGTATTCAGGGGTTAGGGTTTAGGGGCCGGGTACCCTAGCCCACGAAAGCTTAACCTTTGCGGTAGGATGATATAAACCCGAAAAGGTTAAACCCTAAACTCTAAACCCAAAACCTCAAACCCTAAGCCTCAAACCTATCGCATCCGAGGTGCTTGTCCAGTAGCTTGGACTCCACGGCGACGAGCTCCGGCGTGGTTTCCGGCCTTCGCTGCAACAGGACGCCTCCCTAAGGGCTCGGCCCTAAACCCTAAACCGAAGGCTTAGGGTCTATAGGGTTTAGGATCCAGGGTTCAAGGCCTAGGGGTTAGGGCTTGGGGCTGAGGGAAAGGGTTTAGGGGATAGGGTTTTCTATGGTTTGGGGTGGTAAAGGGTTAACTTAAGGACTGCGTTTATGGGTGTCTTTTATGAGATGGTTTAGGGTTTGTTTAAGGACTGCTGTTCTGGGCGTCTGTTCAGAAATACTATATGCTCACTGTATGGCTTCAAGGATGGTAATAGGGCTCCTTTAATGAGGACCCAGAAAAGGGCCTAACAAAAACCATAAGGTTGGGATATCCCAGAATCCCCTCTTCAAATAAGCCAATAAGATCGGGATATCCCACCGACAGTTTATGTTTGGGTGCTTCTTTGGCTCCTGATTTAAGGGTTCTATGCGGGTGTTATGAGCTCGTGTCCGACCTTGACTGAAGCGGCTGTCACATAGGTTTCTCTTGGGTTTTCACAAAGGTATCTGGGCTTTGCAGGGTTGCCTGGGGTCTGAGACCCTTGCGCAACTTGAGAACAGATTAGGCACAGTGAATAACAGCCATTACATGTGGCAATCAGATGGCATGGCCGTGCTAATGGCTCTTTGCAGAGTGTTTATAGTTTTTTGGTGGATTAGGGATGCTTCATATTGAGTCGATGGGCTGCAACTGAGGTTCCTCCAAGGTTTGTATCAGAATACTGTACGAACTCTGCAAGGCCCCAGGAGCCTATGTGTGGGGTATTGTGCCAAACCTTCCACCGTACCAGGCGCGAGCTCAAGGAAAGATTCCAACGCGCGCCCCTCGAGGCGCAAACTCCTGATCTTTGTCAGCGCCTCTGAGGCGCCATTCCCTTGGAAATCTCGAGCAGCCTCGGTAGGGCTGTCGCTCGAACTCTCGGAAGAAGATGAAGATTCTCCGCCCGATCCACCACTCGGCGCAGCCTTTGCTTTTGCACTCTGTGCCTTCAGAGCTGCCTTGGCGCTATTGCGGCGCGACCTCATCATCGAATGGGCCTCCAGAGCGCTTGCACGGACCAACAGGCCCGCTTCCAGGACCGCCCAAGCGCGCTTCACCTCGCTCTGCCAGACCGAGCTCGGCGGTTGGAGCTCCTTCTCGGGGAGTGCTGCAAGCAGATCTGTATATCCACTTGGTGGCGAAATATATGTTCGAAGTGCGCGTTTCGCGCATTCCAAATAAGAGATCATCGCCAGGGGGTCCCCGTTCTTGCGGCGGTTGGTCCATCGTGCCGTTTTGGCTTGAGGCACATTCATGCTGGCTGGCCTCGATCAACCGCACCGCTTCGTCCACGTCGCATGGTCTCCATAAAACATAGTTCTCCCTGAACGCCCTAAACCCTGGCTTAAACCAAAACCCTAAACCCTATCCCCTAAGAGCCCTGAGCAAAAGAGTTGTGCAGTAATTCCATACCCTAAACCCTAAACCCTTATCAGGTTTTGATCTGGTCGCCCCTGGGTCCTGGTCTTCACTGAAACTGTTATTTCGACTCCATGAAACAACCGGCAGAGGCTCTCTACTTTGGGATTTTAGGGCCCAGGGCGCAGGGTTGAGAGTTTAGGCTTAAGGTGCAGGGTACAGGGCCAAGGCTTGTGCCTACAAGGTTTTAGGGCTTTAGGTTCTTTAAGCTTCAGACTGTTCAGGCCATTAGGATGCGGAACTTACGGCAGATTTGGGGTACGGTTGTTGATTCAGCAAGCTGCATACTTTTCCGGGGACACTAAGGGTCCACAAGGTTTAGGTGGAAACCCTACGTCATGGGCGATGACCCAGATCGTACACCACAAACCACAAACGTACTCTGCGCCAACACCTCTCCAGAACAACAACTCGGCTTTATGTTCGAACCCCAAACCTCTAACCATAAACCCTAAACCTAAAATCCGCAACCTGTAGTTCTAAATCTAAACACTAAACCTTGAACCCTTGGTGGTCACTTAGGACCCGTAAGCCCTAAACCCTAAACCGCCGGACCCTAAACCCCCAAATCCTAAACAGCAAACCCTAAGCCCTTACCCCTTCTGGAGCCCTCCATCCAGCGTCCACGCGCCTCTTCCCGTCCAACTTTTGATCGCTGCAAAGCTGTAGGTTCGCCGGCCTGGATAAGGGCTCCTTTTAGGCTTTGGGGATAAGTGTTTAGGGTTAAGGGTTTAGGGTTGATCAACAAGGGTTCCTTTAAGGGATCTATAGGGTTTCTTTAAAGGGACTATAGGGGTTGCTGTTGTTCCTTTCAGGGATCTTTAGGGGTACCATCAGGGTATAGGGTGCGGGCTTACAGGGTGAAAAGTTTTAGGGCTTGCGACTACAGTAGAAGCCAGAAAGTTGGAACATCATTATCCTGGTGCCCGTAAAGGAAAGCATAGGGAATCCCAGCAAGAATCATCCTAAATCTATGTTCCAACTTTCTGGGGTTCCCTAAACCCTAAACCCCTAAACCCCTAAGCCCCTAAACAATCCTATTTCCAACTTTCTGGGGTTCACTATATAAACCCCTTGGGCCTTCGGGTATTTGTTGTAACAGACATTGACATGGAACCTGGGTTTCAAGGAAAACCAGAACCAGCAGTACCTGTTGAAGGAGTACGGCCCGACTGCCCAAAACGTACTTAGCGGATCATGGGGCTTAGTAACTAGGATTATAAAGATGGTAAGAAACTAGGGTTATAAAGAGGGTAGATATAAAATATAGTTACATATAACTCCAATTAAGGTACTTCTAAGCTTACTTGCTAACTCCCAAGATCCTCCAAGTAGTGGCTTTAGGCCGCCCTGAAAGCCATTCAAAGTTTCGTATCTTCTCAAGGCCTACTACAGTACTTGGGTACTTGGACCCCCTTGGGTCGAGTTGAAGCATCTAACTAGGGCAAATGTAATTAGACAGAACTGTCGGATCGAACTCATCAAGCTCAGAATCACACCTTCTGTGAATCGCTCGAACTGCCACAAAATGCGGAGAAAGGAGTCATGCCCGAATGCTTACGCGACCTGGCCCCCAAACTCAGATTGAAACCCAGAGCACCCCCACCCTCGTCCCCAAAACTTCCAACCCCCTAATACTGGGGGCCTTCATAATTGGCAAAAGGCATCTTTAAAGCTTTCCTTGAAGGGTTCTGGATATAGGGGCCCGAAGGGTATAGTAAATGTTTCCGGGTGTTTCATAGTATACTATGAGGGGAACCAACGGAATGATGGCAGTAACTATCCTGGCCCCTTTCTAGTCTAAACCCCAAAGCTCTGAAAACGTAAACTCCCCAACCCAAGCCCTAAAACTCAAAACGAAGACCCTCAAACCCAAACCCTAAACACCTTGCCTAAACCCTCAACCTCTACATCCGCTCTAAACCCTATACCCCTAAACTCTACCCCGATGCCATCAGATCTAGCAAAGGTGCCTGATGTTTTTCGTAGCACCAGAATCCAGCAGGACCTGTTAGGACCGTGGTCTGTTGAGAGGTTTAGGGTTTTCAGCGCTTTAGGGCTTTAGGGCTTTAAGGGTTTAGGGGTTTAGGGTTAAGAGGATTATGGCCTGGATAAGCTTAATCAACGACTCTTGTCTTCGCGACACACCTTAGCAACAGCAGTGCAAGGATCCCGGAACTGACTCAGCACCTGTGTACCTGAACCCGAAAACCTATAGTAAATCCCCAAAAGTTGGAAACCGGATTACGGACAATTAGTGCTGGGATTCCCTATACATTGCTCTTGAGGATTCAGGCTATTGGGTTTCCAACTGTTGGGCATCTACTGCAAAGCCAAACTCTTGACGCCTCGAAGACTCCCAACTTGAAAGCCGACATGCCATTATGAAGCCTAAACCCTAAACCCCTAAACACCTAAATATGAAGCCTAAACCCTAAACCCCTAAACCCCGAAACCCCTAAATATGAAGCCTCGCTCGCAGAACCCCAAAAAGGCCCAGCCATGTAAGTGTATGTGTCTGCCAGTCAAAACAGCGTCATCATGACGACAACAAATTCTCACTGGCCCAAAACCCAAGGAAATAAAACCATATAAGAACCGCAAAAGTTCAAAAATTGAGTCTACAGCCAATAAGAATTCGTGGTGGTGCAGATCACAATGAGCACTCGTATACATTCATGCCACAAACACGGATGCAACGGTGATACAGACAGAAATCAGCTGTGCTGACGGACGGAAAACCATCCAAGCCTTACCGGCCCTGCCAGAACATGAAAGGTACTAGTAACTAGTATATGTACTAGTAAACGCCTAACCTTGCATCATCCATAAGGAGGAATATACCAGAATTCCCATAGATTAGGGCCCTTAAGGCAATGCAGGATTTGTATCATCAACCGTAGTAAACGCCTAACCTTGCATCATCAAGACCCTGTGCCAACCTGCCATCGCTCGCTGTTGGCTTCCCAGGCCTTCAGGCGATTGATTCGGTCTCAAGCGGTACCAGACTGAGCTTTGAAGTAACCAGGGAAAAAAGGTATAGACATTTAATTAATACTTAGTATACGTGGTTCCCTTTAAGTAACAGATCCCAAAAAAGCATTAATTAAGCGTGGAAGCCTGATGACAGAACTCGCTACACCCAGCATGGCTTCTGAAAGCAAAGAAAGACTCTCTATCGACTCTATCGCGAAGTGCCAAGCCATGTGGGTCCTGCCCGTGAGCTTGGATCACGAGCCGGACCATGGCCAACAGCTGCGCACTCGCCATTACCTTTTCTTCAAATGGCAAGGCAGCAAGCGAGAGACCTTGTCGGTCGAAAGGTCCACTGAGCCGCATCTCCGCGCAGAGTCCTATCGGACCATCGATCGAAATCTTGCGCCCCGAAACGAGGCCGAGTAAGCGAAGGATGTCGTTTGATTTTCCAAACACCCGCACCACGGCATGGCCGTCAGAGGAGATGCGGATCAAGGCGCCTTCTGAAGAGGTTCGACCAACCATGGTGCGAGCTTTCGCCGGTCCTCTGATCCACGCAGACATGCCCAGATTTGCTGCGAGGATCACAACTGACCTTCAACAGAAAAGTGCCCATCAGGTCTTGTCTGTCGGCTTCCGATTGGGTGTACCTTAAACTACCAAACCCTACCTTTTTGTAGGTTCTTAGTATAAACCCTACTATGGAATTTATAGGGACCCTACCAAAAAGTAGGTTTTGGTAGGTTAAGGTAGAGCTTCGGGTTCATCAGGGGTCCCGAGACTCAGGATGAGGGGGGCTAGCAATGAAACAGCAAAAAAGCTGAGCAGCTAACTCGGGGCTGCTTAAATAACAAAGCGATGCCAAATCTAGGGGCCTAAATGAACAGCAAAAAAGGTTTTAGGGTATATTATACTATAATTATAAGAAGGAGCCCCCGGAATAGTATTGATAATTATTTAGGCCTCTACATTACTTGCTCCCTGATCGATCACGTGGGGAGCTTACGTTCATCTCCATACCTGCTGTGTTGATGGGATTTGCGTTGCTTTGAGGTGCCAGGCTCAGAGATATTCCAGGTCCCTGAAACCCATAGCAGAGTTTCACACTGTTTGAAAGGCGTTCTGGCGGGTAACTGAAACTAGAGTCCTTGAAAAGAACCCAGAATGGAATGGGTGTCTGCGCAGATACGAACAATGTAATTTCCGTTTTATAATCCGTTCTAATGATTAACGGGCCCCTTCTGCAGGCTCGTTACTGGGCGTTTCATAACGGTTCCATTAAGAAAAAAGTATGAAAGTATCGTACTCCAAAGCCCAGGTTAGACCCTCACCCCTAAACCCTAAACACCCTAAACCTAAAGACCCTGACCCCTGACCCCTAAACCCTAAACCCTAAACCCCTAGAACCTAAACCCGACGACCCTAAACCCCAAACGGCTTTGTGTCAAAGCTTCGCGTACAGGCATGGACAAGGAACGCATGAGGACCCCGAACCCATGTAGGCCGTAAAGTACCTATTCGGGACTACTTAAGGCCAATACCAAATATATCTGTACACGGACGCCTAGGGATTTCCGAAATGGGGGATGCTTGCCCGAAGCATAATAAGTAGTGGTGGCTCCTACCAAAGAAACCCTACTGTCCACTATGCAGGAAAGCAGGGGGGGGGGGGGGGGGGGGGGGNGGGGGCGGGGCGCCTTGCGGGAAGATGGAAGACATCGAACGTTCGCTGCTTGTCTAACAGACTAAAATGTCAGGGGTTCAATTCTGTCCAAGAAGCCAGAAATAGGTGGTGGTTAAAGATTTGGTTGCCAAATCCAAGACATTAAATGTGTTTTACAAATCCGTCTTAAAAGGGCATTGTATATAATCACCAACAAGCTTAACTACTAAGTCTATCCGAAAAGCCCGACAGCTTAAGCCAGCAGGTCATAGGAACCACGAGGTTCCTTCGGTGTCGGGATATGGGTCGTTTTGAGGTTTGGGGGTCTTGGAGTTTAGGGGTTTGGGGGTTTTGGGTTTAGGGAGGGTAGGGGCGAGACCGCTGAAAATCACAATCCGCAAACCCCTGTTGTGAGGTACAAACTCCATGTCGCGACTCTGCCACAATTTGAACTCCAAGCCCTGCATGCTGATACACCCAAGTATGCAGGGTTTAGGGTCAGGGTTTAGGGTTTAAGGTTTAGGGAACTGATCCTATGCCTTGGGTACTGCCCCCATACGGTAACAGTCTATACTAGGGCTACTATTAAGGTCCTAATATATCTGTATTATGAATATTATCCAACTGTTACTGAGTGGGGGCAGTACCCACCCAGAGAGCCCAATACCCCTTAATTAAGGAATATACCTTAAATCATTGGGGGCTTCATATTATGATTTAAGCTATATTCCTTATTTAAGGGGTATTGGGCTCTCTGGGCAAGCCATTCCCCGAACTCCAGAATCCGTACTTGACCCATCAACCCATCAACCCTCACGCCTGCACGATGCCAAGTTGGCCGTTCAATTCCGGGTTCGACCTGACACCTGGAGCAGCAAGTCAGGACTTGGGGTTTAGGGTTTAGGGTAGATTGTTGGGCATGAAGACTTTAGGCTCAAGGTCTCTTGAAGATGTTACGGCTTCAGCTTCAAGTAAGTTCAGGGTTGTATTGGGTGTCGAATTCAGGGTGTAGCGGTTCAGGTCGACAGTCTCGGGTTCGTAGTTTCGGGTGTTTTACGGTGTCGGACGTGGGGTCCACGGTGCTTACGAAATTTCTTGTTCAAGGCACCTGTTGATGTCCAAGCTCATCTGTGCTCTAGGCCCTAGATCCCTACCCTAAACCCTACCAAGGGTCTCCCTTGTAGTCCCCGTTTTTGCTAACCCAATTCTATAGTACAGGACCCTAACCATAAACTTTGCTAGCCGGAAAAGGGAACTACAATGGAGAGTACAGGTAGACGCTTAAACCCTACCTGGACCCCAGAGCTTAAACCCTACCTGGACCCCAGATAACCGACCTTTTTCGGGACTTATAATAAGAAATCATAGTAAGGAACCTTAAAAAGGTAGGTTATTTGGGGTTAAAGTAGACCCTGTACTTTCAACCCTAAGGCCGGTTGAACTCCAGAAGAAGGAACTCTGATAAAACAACCCTTTTTTGCAGGGAAATGACTACCCCAGCGTCCCCTTAGTAACAAGGGTACCCTTTTTCCTATTCAGTTTCAATCAGGGAGCCCTCAAACAAAAAAGGGCAAAAGGGTACTAATGGGGAGAAAAGATGGAAATCGGATCTGGGTCTTTACTTCGAGAGTAGACCGTAGATTGCTTCGGTTTAGGGCTTATATACAGTAGAAGCCCAAAAGTTGGAAACCCAATAGCCTCAATCCATAAGAGTCATATATATATAGGGAATCCCAGCACTATTTGGCCTTTATCCGGTTTCCAACTTTATAGGGCTTACTGTAAGGGTCAGGGGTTTTAAAGGTTCAGGGATTTAGGATTTGGGGTTTGGAGGCTGAGGGGCTTAGGGCTTAAGGGCTTACCCATAGGCCCCTAAGTAGTTCCTTTCTGGGGTTCATATTTAGAATTCTATAAGGTAATCCCAAAAAGGAACTACTTTGGGGCCTATGGGTAAGGCTTATGGGCTTTTAAGGGTTCACGGTTTAGGGTTTGGACCCAAAAAAGCCTTCTCGAAAACGACCGCACTCGCGCAACGTCTTGTTTCGGCTTTTGCATTGAGATCTTCCCTCATAAGAGGCATTAAACTCTCTATGGCTTGTGGATAACTCCCTAAACCCTAAACCCCTAAATCCTAAACCCTAAACCCTAAACCCCTAAACCCCTAAATCCTAAACCCTAAACCCCTAAATCCGACAACCCTAAACCCTATTCTCTGGTCCTACACCCTATATGAGCCCTGTACCCTATCCCCAAGTTCTGAGCCCTGAAGCTTGCGCCCTGAACTGCCTACACCCTAAGAGACACATAGCTTTTCGCTTGCTTGTACGTGTTTGAACCTTATGAAAGTCTTCATCCTTACGAATTAGGTATTCGGGCTAGAGATCGCTTGGGAACAATATGCTATTTCCTGCTGGGACCCGCGGTTAGAACAGCCTGCGCCAAAACGTGAGAACATCCGGCTACCACACGATCGTTTAAGCAGTCTCACTACACACGATGCCTTGTTCAGGGGGTTAGGGTTTGGGTTTAGGGCTTGGGGTCAATCTAGCGTTTAAGGTACGTACATCCTGCCGAGCGTTCTTAGAGGTAGCAAGTGAGCCCAGCACCTCTTTACTTACACAACTACCTGCTAGCCCATACTGAGAACCCCTCTCCTGCGCGCTAAGGTCTCGGAATTCGGTTTCCTGAAACTTGAAACTCGCATGCTGGGGGAACTTTGGGGACAAAAAAAGAAAGCATAGTCCCCTGATCGCACAAGACTGCGAGCCGCAGTGAATTTCAACATAGCAGTCGTATGAGCAAGACAGAAACGGCTTGGACATACAAATGCACGACCACATGTTTGTTGGAGACCCGCACTGCAAACTTAGCTTCCGAACCAACAAAAAACGTTTGCTACAAAGGAGTGTTGCAAGGCGTAGGTAAGCGAACAAAACGATGTGGAAAGCCGGTGGCTCTGCGGTGTAGTGGACAGGCCCAGGAAGTAGGTACGGGGCAGCATGAGGGTGGCCAAAAAGCAATTTTCATGTTGCTGCGCTCATCGCGGGCGGCTCCGGCAAAGGCTGCAAGAGCTCTGGGAGCTTTTCGGGCGTGAGGATCGAGAACTCATGGTTGCGTTTTAGGATGCAGTCGCCCGGCCTCCCACGCAAATCAACATGCTACGCGCCTCAGGGTCAGCGGAGGCCCAGATTGAAAAGATTGCCAGTAGGCCGATGTATGTGACCCAGTGGCCATCTTGAAGGGCCGTGGAGCTGTGTGGATGCAGCTATGCATGGCGCTTTTCTCGAAGTGCCTTACTATACGGGGATCAACCGGGGTTCTACATGGGCTACTATGGGGTTTACTAAAAATAAGTGGGTACATACACACACACAGAACATTTCGAGAAGCCGACAATCAATCGAAACTTGTGTTGGGACACTGGGCATAGGCTTGACGGTGCAGGAACTGGCCCCCCTTTAAAGCCCCTGAAACATTCGGCTGTCTGCACACGCCCATCTATGCCTCAGGACGACGACACCTCAAACCGACATCCATGCTTGCCTGTTAGCCGCACGCGAGCTCCGACAGCAATGCCTTGCCTTGCAGGAACTAGCATGATGTTCTTAGAGGATCATGGGATTTAGCAGTTGGGGTTGCAAACAAGGTAACTGATTCTATCTTTACTTGTAACACCAGATATTGTACCTATATCCTTACTTACTAAATCCCAAGATCCACCAAGTAATATGTTGTACTGTTGAAGGAATGGCCCTGAGGGTCCATTTACCTCATAGTATACCGCAAAGAGTACTCAATACCTACAAGGAGAGAGACCTACCGAAACCAGAAGGCCATTCCTACTGCAGAAGCCCTACTTTTTTCTACCATGAAAATACTTAAGACCCTTTAGGTATGCATTCTTGCCTTGTCGTCAAGAATTGAGTATACGGGTGCAGGGAGCCTTACCCTAAACCGCTAAACCCTAAACCTTAAACCCTCAAAAACCTAAGCCCCTAGACCCTAAAGCCCAAACCCCATGTCCGAAACTCCGTGAGGCGGTGGTGCTGATTTAGAGGATCATGAGACTTGACCACAAGCAGGGGTTTAGGGTTCCCTGAAGGGGGCCTTCAGGGGATCCTTTGGGGATCTTTCTGGGTCATATATAAAGGGTTTAGAGTTGCTGCAAACATCATGAGACTTAGCAACTCGGGTTATTAATAAGGTAGCTATAATTACAACAACTGCTAATCCCAAATAGGGTACTTATAACCTTGCTTACTAAGTCACTTGATCCTCCCAGCAGGGGTTTGAAGGCTGTTCATTTAGGATTCAGGGTTTAGGATGTACTTGTTCAGACTCCCGAAACCTAGCCAAACACCTGAACCGGGGGTTCAAACATCCGCCAAAAAAACTGCTTCAGATCTAATCTAGGCCAAACTCCAAAAGGTATATGTCCTGGGTAATCCTTGACAGAATATCTCCAACACCCGTATCAGCACCCCCAGCCCTAAACCGGTAACCCTGAAAGCCCTAAAGCAGGACCTAAAGCCCAAATCCAACACCCCTCCTACTATCAAGCTCAAGACTTGCAGCCCTCGTTTAGGGTTCAGGGTTTTAGAGGCTTCGACTTTTCCGTTTGTGTACACCTGGGAGCCCGCCATAACCAGAATAGGGTTGTTTACCACATACGGACTAGAAGGCGGCTGCTACTAGTACTACTACTACTGCTACTGCTACTACTACTACTACTGCTACTACTGCTACTACTACTACCACCACTTTTTGCTACATTACCATTACAGTTACCCCAACTCGGCCACCTGGTGGGTTTCAGGATTCAACCAGAACTTGCTGGCGTACACCAGATGCTCACGCCACAGCTCCCAGAGATGAAGCGCTGCGGCTCCATCCGGATGTGTGATGCGCATGACCTGAAGGGCCGAGCTCCAGCCAGTCTTCTAGTCGCCATTCTCGAAATGGAACCGTCAATCAAAAGTGCGAACAAAATCAACAGAGTGAAGTAAAGAAAGCCTCCTCCCACTCCTTGTGTATGAGGCACAAAGATATCTGGCTTCACTTCTTGTTGCATATAGGGTTGCTCCTCTTCTGTCGAAGTTGCTGGCGTCCGTAGATGACAGAATCGCACGTGGCAGACTTTTGCTAGCAGCGACTCCATGGTCCACACAGGCGAAGTACCCAATGTTGGGAGGAGCACATGCCAGGCATATGCCATTTCCGCACCAACCACATAATGAGTTGCATGGAACACTCGCTTCACACGCACAAGAATTGTCAGCCCTCCTGCCAGCCTCATTGGATTTTTCCATGCCTCTCAAATCGAAATGCGCATTCTTGTCCCTGCACATCTCGTTGGCACTGTGCGTGTGCAGCAAAGCAAAGACGCGAAACACTCTAGTTTTCTTGTCACGGCGTTTTACTCCTAGAACTATTCTTCTAGGCTTTATTGCTAGGTCACGACCCGACTCCATGTCAACCTTATGTCTCCAACCAAAGTCAACAGCTTTTGAGTGCTGACTCTTTGCTGTCGACAACCCAGAGATCCCAATACCCCTTAATTAAGGAATATACCGTAAACCATAATATTAAGGCCCCTATAGTTTAAGGTATGTTCCTTAATTAACGGGTATTGGGATCTCTGAGAACCTATCATCCAAAGTCAAGTTAATAGCCAGCCCTCCAGCCTTGGCTGTGGTCAAAAGGAATATTCCTCAAATCATATTAGGGATCCTGCTATAATTTGAGGTGTATATTATCCCTTAATTAAGGGATATGGGAATCATATTAGGGATCCTACTATAATTTAGGGGGTATAATCCTTAATTAAGGGATATGGGAATCATATTCGGGATCCTACTATAATTTAAGGAGTATATTCCTTAATTAAGGGATATGGGAATCATATTAGGGATCCAACTATCACTTAAGGGGTATATTATTCCGTAAGTAAGGGATATGGGAATCATAGTAGGGATCCTACTATAACTTAAGGGATATTTTTCCTTGTTTTTCAAGGGGATAGGGGAGTCTCTGGGGTGGGGGTTCAGTTACAGCCGAGCCTCTTAAGTTGATGATGCTTCCCGCTTCGTGCTTACAACTTGCAGCCAAGCCTAGACCCCTAAACTGAACCTATTGAACCCCCTAAACCCTAAACCCTAAACCCCTAAACCCTAAACCCTAAATCCTAAACGCTAAACCCCTAAACCCTAAACCCTAAACCCTAAACCCTTATAGAACCCTTATGGTACCCTTGAAGGAACCCTGAAAGCAGGCCTACTTGTTAAAACCCTTCTAAACCAAAATCTTAAAACCCATTTCTTTAAGGGTTCCTTTGAGGGATCCTTGAAGGGTTCCTCATATATGACTTCTTTACTGGGCTTTTAAGTAACCAGGGAGAAAAAAGTATAAACTTGTATTTCATTATGGTTCCTTTAAGAAAAAAGTATTAAAGTATGGTACTCAGCCCATTTTCAGCCGCAAAACCTCAACCGTAAATGAAGGCTCTCCGGTTGAGAGCGTAAGTCTTTACCTTTAGATCTTGGGGCTTACCCTAAGGGTCCAGGTAGCTCTTTAGGAGGGTCCGGAATGTTTTAGGGAGAGTCCTTGGGTCTCTTTTGGTGTCTCAGAAACCTTCAATTTTGAGGTTCCCCAATTTGTTAGGACCCTTAGGGTAGGGTGATTTTGGGGGGCAGCAGTCAGTTAAGGGTAAAGACTGAACCCTAAACCCTTAGACCTAAAACCTAAACCCCTAAACCCTAAACCCCTAAACCCTAAACCCCTAAACCCCTAAACCCTAAAACCTAAGGAAGCTTTGCAATTACCGGCTCGGTGTCGCACCCGTCGGTATCGTCCGAACCGATGGGCATCCTTCTCAGCATTTGCATTGGTTTAGGGTTTAGGGTATAGGGTTTAAGGTTTGGAGTTTAGGGGTTTATGATTTAGGGTTGAGGGGTTTTGGGTTTAGGGGTTTGGGGGTTCAGGGTTTCGGGCTTAGCATGTGGGGTTTTGGGGTTGGAAGGTTTGAATTGATGGTCTAGGGTTTGGGGCTGCGAGAACCCTTCAAAACCTTTACGCTGCCAAGGTGTAGAGTCGGCTTCGCGTGTCCGAGACGACGAGGTTGTAGCGAGAGGGGGCGGGCAGAGGTGAAGTGTTTCCTCAACCTATCAGAACTTTCCCTACATCTGTTGGATCAGGATGTACATCCACACGAAGCCCATGAAGATATGAAGTGGCTTGGGGATCAGAATCCGGGCTTCTGGGCTTCCTTTCCCTATGCACAGCCCTAAACTCTGAACGCCTAAACCTTTCCCCCCCCTCGACAAGACGATAGATAGACAGAACACCTTTCTGTCTACCTGCAAGCAGCATGAAGTCCAGGGACCCAGAATATCCAATCTAGCTGAGCCATACGATATCAGTTCATGTAAACATTGCTACTATAACTCTGGTTCCTGAATCAGTGCCCGGTGATGGGCCCATGTTATGATCCGAATAGAACCCCACTCCCTCCGCTTAGGGTGAAAACCTCCAGAGCTGCTCCGCGGAGCCCACCATGTGATCAGCGAAACACCCGGGCGCAAGGCCTTCTTGTAGGCTTTGCACCCTAAACCTTAAACCCTAGACCCTAAACCCTAAAACCCTAAACCCTAAACCCTAAACCCTAAACCCTAGACCCTAGACCCTAAACCCTAAAACCCTGAACCCTAAACCCTAAACCATTGCAACCGTTCACCCGCGAAGGCGGCTGCATCGACGATGTTTTCTGGCCACGAAGTGCCGAGTACCCTTGTCTTCGTCTTCCTCTACCTCGGCCCCAAAGTAGTTCCTTTTTGGGATTACCTTATAGAATTCTAAATATGAACCCCCAAAAACAAAAAGGAACTACTTAGGGGCCTATGGGTAGAGACGACTGCGACTACAAGTCAGGATTTTCTGGAGCGGTAGATGAAGGTCCCATCGCCTGTCGCCTTGCTTCCACTAGCGGGCCCCCGACTTTGAGATTGATGCACATCCCCTAAGGCTCCAAGTACCTCATAATCATATACTCTCCCAAATATTAACCTAGGTAACTATTGTCCGAAACCCAAGTACCCTATTATTGGTTTGGACCCTTAGGGATCTTGCTGCTGGCCATGATGCACAGTGGAGCGACAGCAGGGGACGCGAGGATGAGTAACATCGGTGACTCCCCGAAGGCTGAGTCATAAACTATGCACCCCTCAACCTCAACACCTAAGCCCTAAGCCCTAAACGGCCCTAAACTAAACGCCCTAAACCCTGCGTAAATCCTAAAAACCCTCACCCCTACACCCCAGACCCTTGAGGGTTTAGTCAGGTTTTCAAGTTTATTATACACAAATGACTAAACATAGGATCAACGTTCTCAAGATTGGAATCCCCGCTAAACCTCCAAACAGCCGGGAACAGAATAAGGAAGAGACCCTAGTTTGGCTAAAACCCAAATACACCTTGGTCCCCCGCCTAAGCAAGTAAACCCTATACCGTAAGGATTGGGTTGCGAGTCCTGGCCTAAGTACCGCTGTCTGAACCAAAATCCTAAACAACGCCGACACACCTTGTTCTGTAAATATCCGCACCTCCTAACTCACATCTCCTAAAACCACATACGACTTGAGCAGTCGGGAGTTCTTGAAACTTCAACTAAATACCCACATGGGTGGTTGTCAAAATTAGGGTCCCTTCTTGGGTACCCTAAATAATAAGTGCCGTATTATAATAGGGACCCAAAAAGGGACCATAATTTTGACAACCACCCATATGTAGCACCCTAAACGCCGGGAGCTCCGCGTACAGGAACGAATGAAGGGAGCGGGAGTGCTGAAGAAAGCCCTCCCTGTCTCCAATCCAGATAGCCCAAATGCCTTGAACCCTCAAACTAGACCCTAAAGGTTTAGTGTTTAGGGTTTATGGTGTAGGGCCCTACACCCTGCAAACCGTAAACCCTAAAAACCCAAACCCTAAAAACCCTATGTAAACACCAAAACGACGCCAGGGGGCAACTTCGCTGCACGGAGAAGCTTGCCCTGCCCATCATCAAGCCGGACCTGGCTTGCCCAAAGGAGTCCCCCAGCACCCGGTTCCCAACGGCTCCTTAGGGTTTAGGGTTTATAGGGTTTAGGGTTGAGGGGGTGATACTTACCCAAACCATCGAGTCATACTACGGCTGATGGACAAAATCCTGCATGACCCTAAAGACTCTAAACTATGGGAATTATGGTACATTCCTTATTATGGGTCATGCAGGATTTTGTCCATCAGCCGTAGTTCCTACGATAGAAACGCTACTGTCTGCTATGTTAGACAGGGGTTTGGTAGTAAGTAACTGGCCTTCTTGGGGTTTAGTCGTTTGAGAGCTTCGAGGTTAATCCAATTTCTACACGGATGCCATAAAGCATAAAGGGCTCCTTAGGAAGGTTGATGAATGTTGTATAGTGAGAACTGTTTGAAGGCATTGCTATCTTAGGGTTCAGGGCTTCGTGTTGAAGAACCGTGTTTCGGGACTAGGGTTTTGGGAGAAGGGTTTGGGCTTTAGGGATAATATGGGAGTTTCCGAAAATAGGGGACCCCAATAGAGTACCCTAAATAGTAGGATCCTTATTATAAGGACCCCCCCAAAAAGCTCCTCCTATTTTTGGAAACTCCCATATAAATAAGGACCCTAGAAAGGGCTCCCTAACAGGGCTCGATAAGATGAGAATTCTGATAGGGACCTGGCTTTCCGGCGGCCTCGTGGGGTTTAGGGCTAGATACCCAGACCTTCCAAAATCCCTTAATTAAGGAATATACCTTAAATTATAGTAGGATCCCTTATATGATTTAAGGTATATTCCTTAATGAAGGGATTTTGGAAGGTCTGGGTAGCTACAGCTTCAAGCAGTATAGCTCTAAGCCTTGGAAAGCCTTCCAGAACCCGAAAAGCCCTGAACCCTAAACCCGAAAAGCCCGAACTCCAAAGCCCAATGACTAAATCCGAAGCCCTTTGAGACTTCAGAATGCAATGCCCAAACCCTCAAACCCAAACCCTACAGCCCTTTCAAGTCCTAGGGGCCCGTAGCCCGTCCAAAGTCCCTCTCATGTGTGACAGGACGCATCGAGCACCGCCATTGAAAAGCGCTGGCGCGGACTAGTGGTTTATCAGGGGAGGTACAAAGGCTAAAACATGATAAAGTAGGGGGCCAGGCGGAGGAGACCTAGAGGTGGTTTAAGCAGACCAAGAGGCCGAGTGCAAGCAGTACGGCATGCAAACCATCACCATAAATTCCAGTACAGTATGAATTCTAGGTTACATGCATGCAAAGGTCAGTCCTGCAGGGCAGCAGCAAGCCAAGCAGCGGTTATTGTAAGATGCTATCCAAGCATCTATGCGGTCTTGCTCTTGGCCTTGCATAAAGTCTGGCAAGTCCTCTCCGCTTGCTTCCGGCTCTACCTCGTTGTAGATCTGGCCGTCTCTCCACTCCACTAGCTGCTGAACATACATCCATGTTAGCAGGATTTTGATTCCTGCCCTGAACCCTAAACCCTGAACCCTAAACCGTGCCTTTGTGGAAAGGCGGTATGAGCCTGCCGACTCAAGGGTGATGCAGGTGTACACCTCGCCCTCCGGCGTTGTCCTGAACCCTTTTGGGCTTGCTGCTGTTGCAAACGCAACAGAAAGCAAGGCTTCCTTGCTCATTCGACCCATGAAGTCCCCGAAACCCTATCAGCCCTAAACCCTAAAGACTCGATCCCGAACCCTAAACCCTGGACCCTCAACCCTACTTGGCGGATCATAGGAATTAGTAAGTAAGGTTAGAAGTACCCTAAGTAGGGCTAAACGTAATTATTATTGGAGCTACCTTTATCTATAACCCTAGTTACTAGGTGCCATGATTCTCTAAGTCCGTAAACCCTAAACCCTAATCCTAGACCCAGATCACAAAGAGCGCGCCTGCCATCGCTCCTCCATCCGGTCCCAGGCCTTTGGCTTTGAATTCGGGTGCAAAGCGTTTAGGGCCAAAAGGTTTCCTATAAGGGATCTATGAAGGGTTCCTGTAAAGGGGTCTATGAAGGGTTCCTTTAAAGGGATCTATGAAGGGTTCCATTAAAGGGATCTATGAAGGGTTCCTTTAAATGGATCTATGAAGGGTTCCTTTAAAGGATCTTTGAAGGGTTCCTTTGAAGGGATCTATACGGGTTCCTATAAATGTTCTTTTAAAGGGATCTATAAGGGTTCCTATAAGGGTTCCTTTAAAGGGATCTATAAGGGTTCCTATAAGGGTTCCTTCATGGGATCTATAAGGGTGGCTTTAAGTGATCCATAAGGGTTCCTTTCAAGGGATCCAAAAGGGTTCTACAAGGGCATATGGGTTTAGGCTTTAGGGTGCAGGGCTTTTGGCATCTAGGTGCTTCGGGTTTACTGTAGGACATTCGGGGGTTATTGGGATTCAGGGTCTCTTCTGTAGGGTCTAGTAGCCCAGAGACGCCCATAGACTCCAAAATCCTTTAATTAAGGATTATACCGTATACCTTAAATTATAGCAGAATCCCGAATATGATTTAAAGGATATTCCTTAATTAAGGGATTTGGGAGGGTTGATTAGTCTCGGTTCTAAAAGGATTCTACAAGAAACTTCGAGGGTTCACTGGTGTTCAGACGGCTTTGCTAATGTAGGGGCCTTAATACTTACCAATACTAATTACTTTTGGAGCTCCTTATTATATTTATAGTATAATGGGCCCCAAAACCCTATTCTGATTATTAGGGCCCCTATATTCTATACATGGACTTGTAGGGAAAGCTCTGAAGCCTCCAGAGCGTCCAGGCAGCCCAAGGACCCAAATAGAGCTTTGTACCTACCTAGAGTCTCCATTGTAGTTCCTTTTTTTGGTTAACCAGTTTTATGGTTAGGATCCTATAATAGAGATTTTGGTTAACCAGAAAAAGGAACTACAATGGAGACTATAGGTAGAGGCTCCATGGTAGTTCCTTGTCGTGGTTAATATCTAGGATCCTCAGGTTTGGCCAAACCTTGTTTCGTACATTTCGTTAGGTTTTCCTAGGGAAAACCTTATTTCCCTTGCATATTGGACGGTCTTCGTGCCATTTTCCTTAGGTTTTCGTTAGGAAAACGTACATTTCGATGGGTATTCCTAGGGAAAACCTTATTTTCCTTGCATATTGGACGGTTTTCGTGATATTTTCTTCAGGTTTTCGTTAGGAAAACGCACGTTACCTTGGGTTTTCCTAGGGGAAAACCCAAGTTTTCNTTTTCTTGCATATTCGACGGTTTTCGTACCGTTTTCCTGAGGTTTTCGTTAGGAAAACGCACGTTACCTTGGGTTTTGTTGAGAAAAAACTGCTTTCTTTACATTTTGGACGGACTTCGAGCTATTTCTCTACGTTTTCGTGAGGAAAACCTATGCTACCTTGGTTGTTGTTGCTGTTGTTGTTGCCGTTGGTGCTGTTGTTGTTATTCTTATTGTTCTTGTTAATGCTATTGTTCTTGNTGTTGTTGTTGCCGTTGGTGCTGTTGTTGTTATTCTTATTGTTCTTGTTAATGCTATTGTTCTTGTTAATATTATTGTTATTGCTGGTCTTGTTGTTGCTGTTGCTATGACCATTGTTACTATCAATATACTTATTATTGTTGTTGCTGTTGTTGTGGTTGTTGTGGTCGTTGTGGTTGTTGGGTTGTTCTTGTTGTTATTATCATTATTGTCATTGTGGTTGTGTTATTGTCCTGTTAATGATCTTGTTACTGTTCTTGCTGTCTTATACTTTAATAGGATTGGTTATAGTTTAAAAACAGAATACAACAGGATAAAACATACTATAACATAATATAATATGAATCAATGACGCACCCCCCTTTTGCAAACAGAATGCCTTTTTGATGAGTCTTGCAAAGCTCTAAAACAGTTTCGTGTTTGATGCAAGTCTTGATCATGGTGCGATGTTCTTGCAAGCATTATAAAATGTAATGGAATGTGAGATAAGAGAACATGATACANGATGAGTCTTGCAAAGCTCTAAAACAGTTTCGTGTTTGATGCAAGTCTTGATCATGGTGCGATGTTCTTGCAAGCATTATAAAATGTAATGGAATGTGAGATAAGAGAACATGATACAACACAAT
Source organism: Symbiodinium sp. clade A Y106 (assembly GCA_003297005.1). Lineage (NCBI taxonomy): Eukaryota > Dinophyceae > Suessiales > Symbiodiniaceae > Symbiodinium > Symbiodinium sp. clade A. The sequence goes on from BGNK01002641.1 coordinate 85,476, forward strand.
ATATTAAAAAGATATAACATTGTAAATGAAATACTTTATATTATGCTAGAATATAATATAATAAAACTTTATATGCTATAATGCAATATATTAGAATATCACAAAATATCTTCTCATATGGCACAATATAAGCATACCGTATCGAATAATGCCATATGTTAAAATGTAATATCGTATAATACAATTAGAAAATATACTGTAATATAATACGATACAATAAAGAATACATTATAATTGTGCATAATTTAACATAACATATAAAACATAGTATAAACAAGTATACTATTGAAAAAATAGAATAGAATGTAATACGATAAGAGAAAATATAATACAATATGGGATGAGCCAATATAAATTTAATATAATGTAATAGGACATAAAACTCAAGGTAAAAAAACATGACAGATTTTAACATATTTCAATACAACAAAGCATAACTTAATATACTGTGACACAATA
>BGNK01002642.1:1545-70270 GCA_003297005.1 Symbiodinium sp. clade A Y106
GGTTTTGGTACACTTCTTCATAGTTAGGGTTTATAGGGCTTAGAGCCTTAATGTACGGGTTCTACAAGCTTCATAGTTAGGGGTTTTGGTACACTTCTTCATAGTTAGGGTTTATAGGGTTTAGAGCCTTAATGTACGGGTTCTACAAGCTTCATAGTCAGACCAGGCCGGAGCTCATAATTCTGTCTGTGGGCGGTTGCGGATCTCGTGACGTCCTGCGCAGGTTATTACAGAGGATTTTATTTTAGTGCATGGCGGCGCAAGCGCACACAGTAGTGCTATAAGATTGCTTTGAAGGCAAAACTAAAACATGATAACCCCAGTTAGAGAATACAAGAGTAGGTGTACCCAGCCACGTGGCAACCTGTGCAGGCAGTGAGGTTTTTGAGGTCCCCTAGCAACCTACACCACTAAATCCTAAACCATGGAAACACGAAGTTTCCTTGCAAATTGAGGCATCTGCAGGCGAGAAACCGGTATCTTAGATCTGGCACTCGCAGTACCCCGGCTAGAACAAGCCCAAAACCCTAAACCTTATGAGTCCCATTTCTGAAAGCAGTTTCCGACACTAAAAGCAGAAAAACAGCCATGCAACATTCTTCAACATGATGGTCTCGTCCATTTTAGACCTGAACCTTCAGGCTGTTACGATTCGGCGTTCAAGCTTGTTTCTTGCTTTCTGAAAGCACTAAAGCCCTCAGACCCTGAACACACAGTTGTTCGTAACCCTGTGAATTTCCACTAAAACCATTAAGTTAAGCAAGTTCCGATGGCGAACCCAAAAAACTTCGATATGCTGTTGCCTACACCCATCAGCCCAACCTTGATCCCGAACCCGTAGGCCCCAATGTCCTCATAGCCTAAACCTCGATGTATAAACCTCCAAGCCCACTGAAAGAATCTAGGACATGAGCCCTAAATGCTTGGAGCTTTATGCAAGTAGGACCACGGCTTTAGGGTTAAGGATTTAGGGGCTTAAGCTCCGGGGTTTAGGGTTTAGGTCTGCTTGACCAACACTGGTGCATTGGGCAATGGCAGATGCCGGCTCTTCCACAAAGAGTGTCCGCATCCTCAGCGCCAAGTGTGCTTGTGAAGGCCATGTCTCCATCGTATGCACATCGTTATCACAGAAATACAACCTTTAGCGCGTAAACGAATGCATCCATGTGTGCTGATGCAAACGCACAACAACTGCTGCAACATCGCGAGAGATGATAATACTCTAGAACGACGTCAAGCCACAACTGATGTCCAAAAAACCCGCATTACCCGAAGTATCCTTGGGTTGAGGGTTTAGTGTTGCGACTCTCACAACTTGGCGCGGCTTTGGCGCTCAGGGTTTATTCTTGAAAATTCAGGATCCTTCCCACCTTTAGGCTCGCACGGACATGAAAGTTGGACAAGGCCCATTTAGGGCAGACATAGGAGAACTCCGAAACGAACCCACGACTAAGACAGCTTACTCACAAATCGGTCCGACGTCACAGGCCTGGACAGGTCCAGCCTACAAGGCAAGCATTCATAATTTCTCCCGTGAGCAGGCGCCCGGACTCTGACGATGCCAAGCCCAGCCGATCACGAACCTGCAGTCGGAAGTGGAACGGAAGTAGGAAGGGGGCGGAACAAAATCCGTGCAAGTTACTCCCTAATTACCATTATCAGCAGCATCATCGCCACCATCCAGGACGAGGATTTGTGATTATATTCGCAGAGTGGTGGTTCCAGTAAACAATCGTCGTCATGGTCGATGCAGCCGCCGTCGTACGGGTGGTGGTGGTGGTGGTGGTGCTCGGCTTTTGCTGGTTGTGATGGCAATGGAAGCCGATGCTTTAAGAGTATCGGTACGCTTTTATTGATGTTTTACTAACCAGCAACAAGTAGCTAATATTGGGAGGAGCAGTGGTAGGTCAAGGGTAGCAACGAGTAGCAACAACTCCTTGATGGAAAGTAGACATGACATGCAGCAACATGAGGAAAACAGTGTCATGGTTGATATGTATACATGCACTGCATGTTAGTGTAAACGTGTGTCTATAACTATATGTTTAACTGCTTATGTGTATATGTAAAAGTTTGTATATATATATATATACGCATGTGTACAGATATAAACACATATAGTTGTGTGTGTTGTGATCCCTTTCACGGTCTCTATATATATATATATATACGTATATATATATATGTGTGTGTGTGTATATATATAATATATATACAAGCATGTACGTATGTATGTACGGGTGTATGTATGCATGCATGCATGTGTGTCTGCGTGTAGGTAAGTACGAATGTAGCGTGTCTGTGTATATGCTCGTTTGTATGCGTGTATGTATGTATGCATGCATGCATGCATGCATGCATGCATGTATGATGTATGTGTGTATGCTTAGTGTGCGTGTGCTTGTAACTGCTTGTATGTATGTACGTATGCATGTTTGCATGCATGTGTCAGCATGTGTATGTGTGTATGTTTGTATGTGTGATGTATATTTACATGCACGTCGTTCATGTGTTTGGAGGGACTTACGCACCACACACGAACCGACGGAGTGATGGATGTGTCTGGATCTGTATGTGTGCAAGCATGCATGGACCAGCACCAACTTCCAAATACCCAGAGCCTGCACTCGCACCAACGCCCACCCACCGCAGAATGACACAGCCTCTGACTATGGCACAAAAGGTGAACCCGAAACCGCACACTTGCCGTTCGGAGCCTTCTGATGCTGTCAACCGGTGCCCGGGTTGAAGGCGTAAGGTTTAAGATCTACTGAGCCTGGACTGAGCAGCTCTGCCTCTAGCCTTAGGGTTTCGGGTTTAGGAGAGCAACGGGTTTGAGGAGGGAAGCCCCTTCCAGGCCTTGTCAACACTTGGCATGACATCCTGGCTGCAGATTCCGTTTAGAAAGACGGATGGTGGCTTCCGCTGCTGATTTCATTGAAGAAAGGGTCGGGAGGGGTCGGGGCTCAGCATTTGCGTCCAAATGTTCGAGCTTTCCATCACCAAATTTCGTCAACTAGGAGGAGCAAAGGAGTAGTTTTAGGGACATCGACATGCACCGATGAAGCTTTCTCGAACCACCCGGAATCCCAAAACACCAACCCTAGATCCGAAATGCCATGAATCTACAGTACCCATCTTGAACTCTGAAGCCCCGAAACCCACACCCCAGACGCCCTGTCAGAGTGTTGAAAGTTCAACATCGCGCGAACCCTCGCAATATAGGAGCCTAAATGACTATTTTGAGGGGGGTCGGGGGGTTCCTTATTATAATTATGGTATAATGGGCCCCAAAACCCTATTCAAATTAAAGGCCCCTATAGTATCCACATCTCCGAACCCCTGAGCCTCAAGTTGAAGGTCCCAAATTGCGGGACGCGTTTAAGGTTTAGGGTATACCAGGGCCCCCCCAAGGGCCCTTCAATAAGAGGCCTTATGGTCCCTAATAGTGGGCATTCGGGGTATGTTAAAGGGTAGTTGAGGGTTTAGGGTATAAGGTTTAAGGGTTGTTGAAGGGCTTAGGGTTTAGGCCTACTTTTTTAAGGTTCCTTATTATGATTTCTTTATATAAGTCTCTGAGAAGGTAGGTTGTTTGAGGTCCAGGTAGGGTATAGCTTCAACCCCAAAGACCAATAAACCCTAACAAAACAACGGTATGCGAAACCAAGTTCTCGAGTTTCAGGAATTGGAGACCCCTAAAACCCTAAACCCTATAGATCCCTTTAAAGGAGCCCGCGGACGCGAGCTGGGCTGTTATTGCCAAGACCCATGTTGGGGTTTAGGTTTGGGTACTGCCCCACATACAGTAACAGCCTTACAGTAACAGTCTATCATAGGGCTACTATTAAGGTCCGAATATATCTATGGTTATGAATATTATCCAACTACTACTGAGTCGGGGCAGTACCGGTTTAGGGTTGATTTAATTTCGATTGAGTAGACCCGAATACGAAAAGAAAGCCCCGAAATGCCCTGAAAACCTCCAGACCCCTAAAAGCCCACACCCTAAGACAAGGCATGAACATCTAGATTCCGGTATCCCCTTTCATACTGAGGGTACCCTTTTTCCTGTAAGCCCCAGAACTGATCAGCTCCTAAATGCCAGAGGCGTCCGAAGACACGGAAGGTCTACGGGTTTTGAGCGACCTACAAAGCATACCCTAAATCCATCAACGATGCAAGTCAAAAAACACTCTGAAAAGTTATGCAAACCCGCAAGAATCCCGAAACCCCAAAACCTTCCAAAGAAAAGCATCCTCCAACAGACTCAAACACCACACAAGAAACCCTATAACCCCATACCCTTTCTACACAGGCTTGCTTGCAGATAAACCCTGAGCGCAAAGGACCTCGGAGTTCGAAATCCCCAGGAAGGCGGCGAGGGCCGGGAACTCCGTGTCTGTGATGACGCCGATGGCATCGTCCCTGCCAAGCAAAGAAGACTTCGGGTTTCGGTTTTGAGCCATTTTAGGATTCAGGCTTTGGGGTTTAGAGATTAGGGTTCAGGGTTTGGTGGTGAGGGTTCTTGGTTTCGGGTTTACGGGGCTTTACTTTCGATATTGAGGGCTCTGGCTGGTCTACTGTCGAAGTTCAAAGTTCCCGGCTCTCTTCTGGAATCCCATCGCTCTGGAGTTTACTGTCTGGCTCTAGTAGGGAATGGGGGAGTGGATATTGGGGACTATTATTGGGGATTCTATAGGGACTACTATAGGGATCCATTCCCCCATTTCCTACGGAGCACCAGGGAGGTGATCGTGGAAGTTCAGAGGGCCTAAGGGCTTATACCAAAGGATCCTTGGGTCTTGGACTTGGAGTTGCGGGCTCCACGGCTGCTTGTGGGTTTTAGCGTAATATAGGGGCCTTAACTAACTACCTATACTATTTTTGGGGGCTCTTTGTTTAAATTATAGTACCTAAGTGGGGCTTTTAAAGCTTTTGAACAAATTAGTAAATAAGATCCTCTTAAGCCCAATAAGAGAAAATATAAAATGTCCCAAAGCCCTACCTAGGTCTGATGGGCCCCAAAACCCTTTTCTAATTTTTCTGCTGGGGGTCGCACACGATATCCTCTCCGAGGTCGTCGGTGTTGGGCGGGAGGTTGAAGAGAGAGAAGACCTGGCAACTTGTCGGGCTCGGGTGAGGAGGTGGGGGGCTTGTTGTGAAGTCGGTTTGGGGTTTAGGGTTTATATAGGGTTTAGGGTGGGTCCCTTTCAGGGAGTTCTGGAATCTCAACATACCCGAAGTTTACGCCATCGGACAGGAACAACACAACGCCAACAAAACATGGCTGATCGCGCTAACTTTTCGTCACAGCATATCTCTTGAATGCCATCCCAGACAGAACACTCAGCCAAGGATTGTCGGACAGTCTTCGCCTCCCAGCACATGCCACCCAAAACTGACTCGGGTTTGGAGAGCTCACAGACAAGATATCTGCCTGTCACTTTGTCTGTGCCCCCATCGTTCTCATTCTCTACAGCTTCGGCTTGGGAGGCTGTCAATGAACTCATCCGTTCGTTGATGTGTCTGCGGTGTTTTTTCCAAAATGTATGCTCGGGCGTGTACATGTAGGTGCGTAGACAGGCAAGCAGGCAGGTAGCCAGGTAGCTGGCTGGCGGGATCGGTAGTCCGTCCATCTGCATCTGTCTGTCTCTACTTGGAGGTTCATGTGTAGTTGTAAGTGGGGTTATAAGTTCTCCAATATGGGTTATAATTATAGATACCTTACTTATAACCTCACTTATAACTACCCATGAACCTCCAAGTAAGTAGGCATTTGGTATGCATGCATGCACGTCTGCATGTCCATCTGAAAATAAGAAACTCAGATCTGGCACTCATTAGTTAAGGGCCTACAGTAAACCCCAAAAGTTGGAAACCGGATTAAGGCCAAATAGTGCTGGGATTCCTTATACATTACTCTTAAGGATTGGGGCTATGGGGTTTCCAACTTTTGGGCTTTTACTGTAAGGGCCTGAGTGACGTCAGGTTGACGGATTCAGGAACCAAAATGGGAGTCTCCGAAAATAGGCGACCCTAATATAGTACCCTAAACAGTAGTAGTAGGGTCCGTCTTATGAGGGCCCCAAAATAATGTACCCTTAATCCTCGGGATCCCCCAAGTGGAGGTCACAGCACTAGAGATATCACATGCCTCCAGCGCATTTGAATCATGGCAGGGGGTGCGGCAAGGAGGTCGAGAGGCTCGAAAGCTGTCAAACCCTAAAGCCCGGGACTCCAAAAGCTATACGTCGAGCCCTTCAACAAGACAGCTCAAGCCTTGAAGCCCTGAAACTAACTTTCAAATCCAGAGACCCTAAGTGATACTTAAACCCGAGGATGATAAAACCTTGGAGCCCTAAAGATTCAAAGCCCTGAAGTCCGAAATTGCACTAAAGGCATTAAACTCTAAAGCCGTAAAACACCAAAGCGCTAATGCCCTAAACCCCTCAAGCCCCAAATCAGTTCTGAAGCCAGTCTGACCCCACTTTCAAAGCTTGAATGAATATGCAGTCCCTACAACCCTATAGATAGATAGATAGATGATAGATGGAAAGGTAGATAGATAGAGCCAAATAAGCTTTTGAGAGCGTTCGGAATCCTCGCAAGCAATTATCGAAGCTGTACTAAGCCCTAAACCTGAAACCGAGACTGATTTCTGCTCCGTGAGACCTAATCACCAGCCCCCTTGGAGCCTGAGGCCTGAACCATTTCTGATGCTACACCTTGGGGCCTTCACTAAAGACCCACCATAGGGGGCGAAATAATTACCTATACTATTTTGGGGGGTTTCTTATAATTCGAATTATAGAACAATATACCCCAATCCCTATTCTGATTATTAAGGCCCCTATAGTAAAGACCTATTCCAACCACAAAGGCCCGGATGCTTCCCCTTTCTTGCCAGCCTTTGGGATCTCCTCATCCTCCTGCCACAGGCGACAAGCTTCCAATCCAAGGTTTCGGGGCCAGTTGTGTTGTTAGAAGAAGACAGTCTCATCCTACGGCTTGACCTTGCAAGCGTACATATATATATATATATATGAAAAATTTCTATACACATATGCTTATTTGTGGTGTTCGGGTGTGTTTGCATGGATTTGGGCTGGTCGGTTCAGGTTCTAGGTTTTTTTTTTGGGGGGGGGGGGGGGGGGTTCGGGCTTTAGAGGCTCACGGGGTCGGGAATTTTGGGTGTTACGTAAACAGTTTGGAGGCTGGTTTCCCAGACCGCCGGGAGGATCCAAAAAGTAGATCCCTTAATGGGGGTCCCTATAAAGTACCCTTAGTAGTATAGGACCCCAAATTAGGCCCGGGGGTCTTGGTTAGGCTTGTTTTTTGCGGTTGGCGGACTTTGGTTTGGTGCTTCGGGTTAGGCTGGGTAGGTTCGGTGTTTCGGGGTTTCCAAGGTGTTTTGACGCTCACACTCGGCAAATACCAGGCGAGGTGTATAGACGAGACAGGGCTGTAGGCTTAAGGTTTGAGGTTCGGGGTTTAGCTAGTAAGAAGCACCCGAAAAGCCTTCTCTCGCTCTCTCTCTCTGTCCCTCTCCCTCCTTCTACTACAGCTCCAATTGAGTAAACCCAAACTATCAACTTAAAGCCGAACACGAAAAAAGCTCCAACAACTACTACCCGAAGGCCCTTGACCTTACGCACTTGAATCCGTCCCTTCAACATGATGGGGCCAGGTGCACTTGGTCAAACAATGCGGCAAGCCGGTTCAATGACTAGTGCTGGTGTAGGTAGTGCAATATGGATCGGCGACGCTTTAGCACAGCGCGAGAAAGCCTCTCAGGACCGAACATCAGAATCGATCCGAACAGATTAGGACCAATTCATCCTAAAGATTCGGGCATACATCTACCAAGACAGGAACGCTGTAGTGTGGTATTTAGCTCAAACCCTAACCAATCCCAAAGCCCTAGCCAACCACATAAAACTTCGGACTAGGGCTTGCTATAAACCCAAATCCCAAAATACTCGGGAACACCCGAGCATCCTAAAGCCCTTCAGCACCCAAAGCCCTACAATCATGTCGGAGCTGAAGAAACCTGAGACACGTTGGGCCTCTTCCAAGCCGTCTCCTGCTTCTTTGTCCGAAGCGGCCTGCGATGCTAGGCTACGGTTTTTTTGACAGTCACTCTCGGACAAGCCTGGCAAGGTCTGCAGTTGTAGGTTACGGTTTAGACTTTATGGGGTTATAGGGTTTACTAAACCCTTCCTGAACTTCTTGGGGTTCAAAAGGTTAGGACCTTGGCGCTGGCCCCAAATGGGACCCTCGTGTCATGGGGCCTCCAGTTTTGGAGCTGGTGCCGCGTGCCCATCAGAACGGTGCAAGACTAAAGCGCTCAATCTAAACACTTCACAGAGTTTCTGTGGTAGCCCCCTACAGTAAGCCCCATAAAGTTGGAAAGCGGATAAAGGTCAAATAGTGCTGGGATTCCTTATACATTACTCTTAAGGATTCTACTGTATTCCTTGCAGATTTCGATCTCCCAAATACGAAAACACCTCAAAGCCTGAACCCCGAAACCAACAGCGTCAACGCCAAAAAGCCTAGAGCCTTGACTACAAGCCCTGAACTCCCAAAAGCAAGACTCCGCCAGCCCCTATAGAAGTCCCTATATACAATAAACAATATACATATACATATACGTATACATAAACATGTGTATATATGTATATATGTGTGGAGAGAGAGAGAGAGTGAGTGAGTGAGTGAGTGCGTGTGGCCAGGGGCCCCCAAATCTCCGTCCTAATTATTCCGACCCCTATATTGCACAAATGGCCTCTTCGATCTTTTCGGCTCCCTCATCCTTCGGATCGGGGGAGCCATGCTCCTGCGGCTGCGGGGTTATGCAGGTTTAAAGGGACGGTTCCGGCGCTCACACTTTGGACGTGCCAGGAAAGGTTGAGGTTTAAGATTTGGGGAATCAAAACTTAGGGGTTTTGAGCCGGAGGTCGTGAAGTGACAGGCAGAACTAGGGTACCTGCCAAGGCACACACCAAAGCCAATACTTCGAACAGGTCTGGAAGTCCGAGAAATAATGCCAGGGCCTCAGGCAACCCCGGAAAGTTTTGGGGCTTTTGTAACTAGCTTATTTCGGGTGGTTCGTGAATTTACGGGATTGTCCAAGGTTCTTCCGAATGCTGAGCTCTGGAATAGCTTCGTGTGTTGGGTTCCACGTACTTCGGACTAGCTCCTGTATCTATAGTCTCAGTTGTAGTCCCTTTTCGGGGGTTACCTTGTAGGATCCTAAATATAGAACTGGTTGGACCTAAAAAAGGAACTACAATGGAGACTCTAGGTGTCGCTTCAACGCTTACGATTTGCAGTCTTGGACCGGTGGCCCTGCCTCTTTTTCGGCGACAGGTGGCTCCTGCTGCGAGTCCTTCAAACTCGAAGGACTTATATAGGGCATAGGGCTGTCTATTGGATTATGAATATTTTTGTTTAACCCTCATAATGTCTTCTGGGATTTTAGGCTTCATGGGTTCACGACTCAAGGAATTCGGGTATTCAGTAGCCAAGGTGTTTAGGTTTTTTGGGAGCACGTTGGACTCATGCGACAAGTTAGTTAGAGAATGGGCTCAGCGGCACTAAACAAAATCAAAAGTGTTCTGTCGACTGTAGTTGAAGCTAGGGGAGGGGGAAGCTCTGTAACATTCCGGTGGCGTATTCATGTGGATTCCAGCAGTTGTATGTAGGTTTGTTTTGCAAGGCCTTGACAAGGTTTGTAAGGTTGCAGCGAATCCTTCACACTCACACGGGAGGCAGCTTGACTTAGTAATTCTGCGTCTCGTCACGTCTACTCCCCATAAAACCCTCCAAAACCCATACTGCACACCCTCACTTACTAGGTCAAAAGCGCTACTTACACAGCAAATTGCGTAGACCCTTCACCTGGGCGGGACCCTATGGGTAAATTAGGGTTTCAGGCTCTGCAACCTTATAGAGAGTGGGATTCATAGACCGAGGGCAAAAATGGCCCCTCCCTTTCCTACTTTATGGGGTCATGTGGTACGCAAGGTGCGAGTGCCTTCCCGATCTATACATCCAAATCTGTTCAAAACCGTCTGGGAAGCATATTCAAAGAGTTGAAAGTCCCAGACGCAACGGGCCGATGTACCAATATAGGATGCATGTATCTAGGCTTGTTTGTTCGCATGTGTATATATGCATATATATATATACATACATATTTAAAGTTATATATGTATACACATAAGTACATTTATCTCTATGCACATTTACTTAAACTTTAAACTTGTATATACTTTCGGTCCTTACTAGCAAACTCTTACGGAGTCAAAGCATCTACGAAAATATCTACCGTATTGGTACTTAGGCCCCTTTAGGAAAAATGGTCCTCTGTCAGCGCTGCGTCATGGTGATGCGGCGATTGCTCCGCAGCTGCAGCCTTTCACCAGCACCACGGAACAACCAATACTGCCAAAGTTAGGACCGAATCGATGTCACGGGAAAGGGCACAGCCCCTGCCTCAGCCTCCGCCGCTCGCTCTTTCCTGGGCGATTCATGGCCAACTCACCCTTGGAATGTCAGCGAGCGAGTGTCGACATGCGCCCTAGGATCTAGAGTGCCGCGGGTTGGTCCCTCTCGCCTTCTTCCCCCCCTCCGAATGCTGGGGGCTCCGGTGCACCTCAACCCGAGCCTGGGTACAAGGTGAGGGCATGGCACCCGAACCTCCATGGGCCCGCCCCCCAAGCCGGGCGCTCCAAGACAGCCCATTTCGCAGGAACAAAAACTCTTCTCTCGACAATCTCTTACCGAAGTACACAGGACACTAGCCCAGAGACGGGGAACGTGAAGGGGTGGTCGAACGAAGACGCACACACGCACAGCACCGGAGGCGAGACTAAGGACAAAACCCATTCCAGCTAGAGCCTCTCAAACCTTTCATCGTAGCAAGGCAGGCTTCAGGAACCCTCCCAAAGGACGCTAAGCCACTACGCCGTACAAAGTAGGATATCTGTGTTAAGTTTGGTTTACTATAGACTATAGTTGAGAAAAAGCATCAGGGCTAATGGTTGCATTGAATGCTTATGACCTGAAGCACAAGTCTCATTCTGTGATGGCTGATTAAGGGGAGGGCTGCAAATCGTAAGCCTTTTTGCGGCATGGCATAACACACCGGTTGAAGACTCCGAATGTCGAACCAAATTCGAGTCTGCATCGTACAGAGTGGGCAGCTTTACTCTAGTTTCTTGGAGAAAGCAAATCGCCCTCGCCCCCGCCCCTTCAATATACCAGCACCTGATGCGGGCTTTCAGCTTGCACTGTAAGTGCGGATGAGAATGGCGGTTTATGTGAACCCAAGTATCCCTCTCGTATCAATCCTTCCGATGATTTGGGCTTACGGGTATGTAAGGCCCCCAAAGATAAGCATAGGGATATCCCATATAATAAGCCCCAATGAAGCCCCTAATATGGGCACACACCTTCAAGTCGGACACTTTTCCTGTCACGCCTTCAACGTCTGCGCGATCCTTCTCAGAAGACCTCACGCAATCCGAGACGTCGCGGGACAGCAGTACCAAACCCTTGAAACACCAATCTGTTGCTTCAGAAAATGAAAGGCTCCTGTTTAGACCCCAATACTATCCTTACTACCAGAGCCTTTATTCCAAGAAGGTCTTGGCCTTCGAAACCTTTTTATTCCATGAACCTCCTACTCAACTGGGATATATCCCAGCCATCATGGTGAGACCACTTTTGCTGCGCGGGCCCTGCTTCGATCCCTATGTCCTGAAGTTTACGTTTACGTCTTACGATATCGAAAGTTTCTGTTTGCATCCTTTTGAGGTTATTTGGGGTTTAGGAAGTTTAGGGTTCAGGGTTGAGCGATCAAAACAGTCAAAACGCCGGCTCTCTACTAAGCCGACAAGGATGTATAAGCCTACTTGTTTGAAGCCACGAACGTTCAAGCGCGTTGCTCTGTCGCATGCGTAACAGTGGGTGATATAGGGGGCCTAGATAACTACCAATATTATTCCGTTGGGCTCCTTCATGTTATCACTGTTCATACTACAACATACCCCCGAATCCTATTCGGTTCTAAGTTCTAAGGCCACTATTATGCCAAACCCTAAACCGTCTTCGGTTCTATCTTCCGCCCCTATATTCCCTATATGGTTGCAGGTTTGTGTGCCGGGCCACATCTTCGCGACCTCGGGATCGGCAGGGAACCTACGGCACTGCCCAGGCAGTGAAAGAGAAGATTCACCACAAGCGTTATTACAAATGTCCACATTAGGGGTATACTATACAAGACTATACTCGAGAATAAGATTCTCTAGCAGCACTTGCTTGCTGCATTGAAGTACTCTGACTTAGTACCTGTGCAGGCTGCCTGCTTCTCGCTGATTCTCAGGCTTTCTAGTCAAGGCGCCTGCGTCTGTCCTGGGTCCAAGAGACCTCCTCTATCCCACGCAACTCTCGGCCATCGAAACCCCGTTGAATTTGGAGGTACCGATTTTCTGGTGGCTAGGATCCTAAATTAAGCAACAATGGGAACCCATGAAGGCACTACAATTCGGGGTCTAGGTTCACTCAAGCAGGACCTTGACTGACAAAGGCCCGGCTGCTTCAGCAGATATCTTTCTCTGCTGGTCTATTCGACGATGTCACGGGTAAGTAGCCTGTACCTGGAGAAAGGGACCCAAAGCGCTTGGGTGGATCCTCTGCTTCGGTTAAAGGTCGAGCTACAACTCGCTGTGTTGCCTGAGGCTTCTACGTTCACCGAACGAAACTGTAAGGGATACTGATACAAGGCTAACTGTCGCGGTTTGGGGTTTGGGGATTAAGGGCTCGTTTGAGGGGATTGCTACAAGGGTCGCCATAAGAGCTACAATACGGGAGAAATAGGGCTTAGGGTTTAGCGGCTCAATAGTATGACGGCTACTATAAGGGTTACTATACGGGCCAACAGATCAGGACAGCTGATCCAAGCGACAAATAGTTTCGGCGTTAGTTCGTGGTATACGATTTCAGCGCAACGGCAACTCTCAAATCGAACCCCCCAAACACCAAACCGGAAAACTGCAAGCCCCATCAGATAAGCCAGGGCTACGCACCAGAACCGCAAACTGCAGTCAGGATGCCAAGAGCGAGCCTAGCGGGGTGAGCACTTAGGCGAGGTGAGCAGTGCCTCGCCTCGTGACTCACAGCTTTGTGGGTTTGGGGTATCTAACAGTGTTGGACTTAACGGCTCTGGGGCGCCAGGACATTCAGGCGTCCGGGGTTTACAGTTTTAGGAGTGGCTACTTTTGGACAGAATGGTGCAATATGGAAGCCTAAAGAATTAGCCATACTATCCCTTAGCGCCTTAAGGGTTCTTTGTCTCAATCAGGGACCCTTAGGGGGGTAGGGTGGAGGGGGGTAGGGGACTATACTTCCTTAAATGGGCCTTATTAGGTTCTTATTAGGTCCTTATTATGGGCATTAAGGCCCCCTACCCCCCCTCCCCCTACCCCCCTAAGGGTCCCTATGACTCAATTATATACCAATCATGAAGATTAAGGCCCGTATAGTAGGGAACATCGGCTTGCTCGCACTCCCAGGCCGGTCTCCAGGCCAGAAACTTCCCTCATGAACCCCGAAACCAAGATTCGCTGCTTATAGGATATAGGGGTGTGGGGATGATAAGGCAACCGACGGAAAAGAGTAATTACCATCAGTTATGATGACGGGTTCCATGGGTTCTATGCTAGGTTTAGGAACAGATGCTTGGTTGAAGTCACTACCTGGAACGCCATAGTCTCTATTAATTAATATACATTCCAGGAAGTTGTACTAATTTATACACATTATCCTAAGTAGGCGGGAATTATAGTCACTGGTCAAAGTGGCTGATTTCATGNTACCTGGAACGCCATAGTCTCTATTAATTAATATACATTCCAGGAAGTTGTACTAATTTATACACATTATCCTAAGTAGGCGGGAATTATAGTCACTGGTCAAAGTGGCTGATTTCATGCTCACACATGTCGGAGCTGAGATGCACTTACAGGATCAGGCCCTTCTTTTCGCCAGCTGAATCGATGTATGCTCGTGAAACATGGGCTCTTATCGTCGGAAAGCATGCGCAAAACACATATAGAAGCACAATTCTTGCATGACGTACAGAAAGATTTCACCACAGCTTCGATTCGAGCATGCCTCCGGATGCCCAGCTCATGCCACCTGGCAGGAGCGAGGGGTTTTGTTTGGCTTGCTGGCAGCAGGGGTTTCTCCATCAAATATAGACCATGCATGCAATCGAATCGGTTAGCAGGACAGCGTGCTGGTGAAGGCTGGCTTAAAGGATGGCAAGAGATGGCCCCACTCGCCTGTTTATCAAACGTTGTTCATTGATCCCACGTTTGTATGTGCAGTGCAGCATCCAAGCCGTGTTTGTATACTTGTTTCCACACGCAGGCATTTTGCCCCAGCTCTTTGCGATTTTGTGTGCGTGTTTCTAGACCACCATCCGACATGGAGATCGGATCCCTCGCGAAGTTGTGGGAAGAATGCTCCAGCATTCGATCCCGCTTCAGACGGGGCCTGCCTTGGCTTCAGTGGCCGCTTCCTGGATCCCCGAAACCCGGCAAGGAACCGAGCGACAAGGGCAAGGATCCGCATTTGCCCTGCACGAGGGCGGTGGAGCTGAACTCGGAAGTCCTCGAAAAGACCCTCCAGTGGTGTGATTTGGAGTTCTTGGATATCAACCGGCTAGAGCTAGAGGTCTATCAGTCGAAATTTGTTTAATTCGATTTACGCAGATATTGCTGGTACATGGCATCATAGTCTACACTTGCATGGCTATAGGTGACCAAGCTCTTTGACGAGGTGAAGTTCAAGCCGAATAAGGCTAATCAGCCTCATTGGGATGCCTGGGATTTGAGACGGCTTTGGTCATTCATGTGGCGTCGAAGTCTTGATGCCAAGACAAGGGGCCAGCATCCGCGGGACCGTGCTTCTAATTGAGGGGGGGGTGTGAACCATCCAATTCCAGCGAGATTTTGTACATTTCTCTATAGAAGCTTGAATAGCACCATATCCATATAGTATACATATATATATATTATGTTATATTTTCGTGGGGGTCTCTTTTGTGTAAATACTTATATATTATATATGATCTTTGTTCTACATATATTGGTCCCTATATACACACATAAAACAAATATAACCGTGAGGACCCCAAAGTGGCAGAGCTCTTCCGGCTTGTGGAGGTCAAGCGTGCTGAGTTCGAAGCCAGGGCCAGGATGGATGAGGAGGAGGCGGGTGATGATGATGAAGAGATGTTTGAAGCTGACGAGGCTGATGATGCTATGCATTCGGAGCCGGCTGAGACCGAAGAGCCCCCTGCAGCCCCTGCAGTTTCCGATGATGCTGATGCCTCGATGGGTGATGGTGCAGTGAGGAATGATGCAGGGGTGGAGCCGGTGGAACCACCGCCCCTGGTGCCCCCGGTGCACCGGCACCGAAGCAAGGCTTCAAGTGCAGACCTGTGTGCCGAGTCAACTGCATCGCTTGATCTTCCCGCCACTGACGGCGCAGTGGAGTGGCCAGACATGACTGATGAGCAGAGAGAAGAGCTATCGGCAGTGTTGGCACAGATTCGGCAGCTGCAACTTGAGTTCGCCCCCAAGTTGTAGTGCACTATATGTACTGTATGCACCCCCCAACACAGCAAACAGGAGCCCATGTTTTGTGCAAGGCAAGATGCCGGTGCGACCCCTGTGGAAGTGCCGGAGCCCGCAAATGATGACGGCGAAGGCCGAACACGGCCTTTGCAATCCATGTCATGAGCCGACCTGTTTGTGTCACTTGTGCCCTGCACCCAATAGGCTTTGGAGAAGCTGTTGGTGATGCCGCCGCCCCGAAGCCAAGCCCCGATGAGGCTATATTGGGTTTTTTGTTTGGTTCATATAGGGTTCGGAATGTATAATACAGTACATATATGGTTGTTCTTTCTCGGGCTAAAGGGGTTATATCTTTGGATGATGATGTCGTAGATCTGCCATCAGGTAGAGACCCAGCTCATGAATGCAGAGCCGGCTGAGTTGGTGCCGGCTGCTCCGAGCCCGGTGGAATCCTCGGCCCCAACCACCGTTGCTACCCCGAGCCCTGCAAAGATCGAGCCGCCGGCCGTGACCCCCCCGAAGGCACACACACACCGCAATCCTATAGTTGAAGTCATGACTTCCTTGGCAACAGCAATTGTGAGTGCAAGCTCTTTTGTGGACAGGTCTCCCTGGCCAAAGTGACTCCGGCCATGCAGCGCGAGATGGCAGACCGGAAGCGGGAGAACGGCAGACGTGGACGGAAGCCCAAGGCTGTGGGGACGAAGGACAACCGGAAGATTCGTCGCAAGAGGTGCCTTTTGCGGTCCAGATCGTCATTGGCGGAGCCTGCCGGGCAGTGATGGCATGGGTGAGCTCGACGAGGACGTCGAGAAGTGCGAGGACCCGGCAGAGAAGCCGAAGGGAGTGCCGAAAGCGAAAGCCAAGGCTTCCGGGAAAGCCAAAGCCAAGGCCAAGGGGCTTCCGAAGGCCAAAGCAAAGGCCAAGAGGCTTCCGAAGGCCAAAGCAAAGGCCTTGGCGAAGAAGTCGGACGAGCCCAAGTCGAAGGGCAAAGGGAAGCCCAAAGCGAAGGCGAAAGCCGCGGCGGATGATGTGGAGGATCCTGCCGAGCCGGAGGAGATCGAAACCTTGGGCAGCTCCGTGAGGCAGCGCCGCATCGACCTCGGTGGCAGGCGCTGGGTGTATGAAGTGCTGCCAGACCAGACGCTGGGCTGCGCAGGATGCCGGTTGTTGTTCGGAGGGTGCATTGCGTGCCGCAAGGAAGGCTTCCGAGGCAAGACGGCGCAGGCCTTTGCCCAGACCCATGAATATGTGGTGGCCCTTTCGTGGCTTGACGACGCGGATGCGCCCCAGACTGAGATCGGCGAGGGCAGCAGCAAGAAGCGCAAACGCAAGGCCAAGGCCAGTGCGTGAGTGCGATGGTTGGTTATGTCATCCAGGCCACTCGTATTGAACTGTTTGTTCGACTTGTCATGTTTGTCAACACGATGAAACTCTGAAATCTGTGGGTATGTTAATTATACTCTTATAGCGGCTGCTACGGTGGTCACATGTGTTGGCTGTGAGATTTGCAATCCCCAGCATAATCCGAAAACCGTGAATCGCCCACCTCTGGAGTCCACTCCTGCCTCTCCAATCCCAGGTACGACAGCAGCTGTCGCTTCAGCATCGCCGTGGCCTTCGCCGCGCACAGAGAGCTGAAACAATCTTTCAACGAAGTGGGATGGGCAGGGATACCCTTGCCCGGGTGTTTTACTCTCACTGCTTGGTGCGAGGTCTGCTGCAGCCTTTCATTGGATCATTGAATCATACTGGCCTTTTAATTAAACACATAACCCAATCTATGCTTCGGCTTGGAAGGCCTGCTGCAGCCTTGGGCTTTAGATTGCAGTGATTGCGTCGAAGGTTTCACAAAAGTTTCTTTTGTGGGGCGGGGCTAGCTTCCGATCTTGCCTCTGTGCAACACCGTGCAATGTGTGCGTGTGGGTGTGCTGAAAATACCGATCGTCTGCTCATTGCAATTGCATGTGGACTGCACACACGCACACCTACAGGATCTTATATGAAAGCGTCTGCTAGCCCGCTGTCGCCATTCCCTTCCACCCTGCCTTCACGCCAGGTTTGATGTCTACCATGCAATGAGTACGGCCTGGCGAAAGCGAAGGCACGAGGAAGATTCACCAGGCGAACCTCCTGTGCACTGCTTTGCTCTGCCTACTGTGTGCCTGAAGTTGTCGTGGCTATAGAGACACACAGTGCTGTGTTCTGAACATGTTGCTCTCGCTGCAGCTGTGACTCGAGGGGTGCCACATGTAATTGTCCGACTACAGTCATGGCCATGCCTAGAGACAAGTTTCGCATCGTGCTGCAACAGCTATGGGAAATCCGAGCCCCCGGTGTCCTTTGGACGAATCATCAGCCTACATATAGATTCCGCAATCTAATATAAACCATCCTAACACAAGCCCTGCATGCCTGCTCCAAGGTTTTGGTCTTGGCTGTCGTGTTTCTTGCACATACGGACGGCCTGCAGTGGGACGAGGCCACATACGGGAATTGTAGTCGTGAGTGTGGCTTCAGAGTCGTTGCAATTCGTTTTGCAGTTCCCTCAGGTCTGGGAGTGTGTGGAAGTCTTTGCAGGGAAGGCTGTGCTATCGACTTGCCTACAACAAGCAGGCTACGTCACTGCCTCCTTCGATATCCTGTATTGGCAGAAGCACTTGGATGCGCGAAAAGCAATCGGTAGACCAATCAAGTGCAAGAACAACCCCTTGGACCTCCTGTCACCTGCTGGTTTCGGGCCCCCTAGATGCATGCCGCTAGAATAATAACTTGCTAGGGTAGTGGATGCTTTCTTGTTGCAAACATTATCAGCAAACTGTGTTGGCCTAGGTTGCTACTATCAACGATTCTTCGGGCCAAGCCAGACCGCTTGGTTGTGACCTTTGGAATAGTCTGTAGCTCCTTCGTCTCTATATCCCAGGGATCTACAAGGAGATCTTATTGGCTTCCCAAAGGCGATGAAACCGGGCCTGCAGTCCGATATGGGAACCTTCTTGCTTGCCGGACCTGGGCTTAGGATTTGGGTCTTAACTCTAAGTATACACATAGGACTGTCTCTGTTTATATGTAGAATATGTGTTTCTGTCTTAAACATATATGTATGTAAACCCTATTATAGTTTATATAAATTCTATCAACCCCATAAACCCTATAATCCCATTATAACCTTTAGGTTTCGGATCTGTCTGTCGGGTTGTTTAAAATGCACATTGGAAAGAGGATTGGAGACACTGCAAGGCTTTCACGGGCACTAGCAGGAGTTGCCACAATCATGTTGGGGTTTTATAGGCTACGGGGATAAGGAGGTTTAGGGTAATTGTACTATTTAGATTAGTGCTGCTTCTTCTGGCTCGACCGGCTTCAGTGGTGTGCTTTGGGGGTCTCTGCGCGGTTTTTCTTCTGCGAGTATATATAAGAGCTGCAGTTGGTCGAAATAACCATATTTGTTCAAGGTATAAGTCAGTCCTCGGAAGTAATCCCAATTTCTCCTTAAACCCAAGGATCGAAACGTTTAGCCTATAGCTCGTGCACAAACTATATGTAGTAGGAAACCTTGCCTGGCTAGCCAAGACACCCTCGAAGGGAAGTATAGGCCACCCACCTCGCCAAGAGGCTTTCTGGAATTGACGTTCAGTCCCCAACCTAGGACCTCCTTAAACTTCCGATCCCATCCCCGTATCCTTCTCCCTCTCCCTCCCTCTCCCTTTTCTCTTGTCCTCTCACTCTCTCCTCTCGCTCTTTCTCGGTCTGGGTCTCTCTCTGTATCCCTCTCGCTCGCTCTGCCTCTCCCTTGTGCTTGCTCTCCCTCTCTCTCTTCCTGTTAGCTTCCTCTCTCTCTCTCTCTCCATCCCTCTCTGTCCTTTTCCCTTTGTGTCAGTCGCTCTCGTTCTGTTGCCGTGGCAGGACCGCTCTGGCGATCATGTTGATCGTTGCTGTTGGCGGGGTCTTCGTCGTGGAGCAACCGAGTTCGTCACTGCTGTGGAGGCTTCCACGAATGCAACAGATTCTGTCTATGACAGCAGCTGCTTGGTGGTGCCCTACAGATTGCTTATCCAGGCTATAGTTAAACTATCCCAATCCCACTTAGTGCAAAAGCCTCGACTTGTATCTTCAACACAAGCCTGACTTTTGCCGAAATTCCAGCACAAACCAATCCTAAGTTCGTCAGACAAGACTACTGCCCTGGATCGAACATACAAAACCTTTCAGCTGCCCTGTTTAAAAGATAGCCTAGAAGCTCAGGATCCACCCAGCTCTTGTCCAGCGATCTTTAACCCAGCCAGCAGCCCATAGTCCAATCTCAAGACATTCAGGGGATAGGTTTATTTTGGCTTCGATATATAGGCTTTTGCGGGGCCACCACAAGGTCTTCAGGCAGAGCTTCTACATGTTCGTGTGGGGTTCAAAATCAGCCAAGAGAACGACATTATGGTCAAACTCAAGAGCTATCCGAAAGTTCTCCACATCTGGGAAGTATCATCCTCGTAAAGGAAAACGACGTCCCCTAGCGAACCACTATGTCGACAAGAATGGTAAGAGGAAGTTCCAAGGAAACCAGAAGGACCTAAAGGAATCTCAGTGTCTCGACAAGAATGTTGGCATTTGGTTTGTAATCGATCTGTGTTTGTTTGCATTTTCAATTGTATGTCTCCTAGAACAATCTGTACTGTTCATCTGAGGGCATATCCTCTTGGATTTGGTCGACGATTCTGTCGCTGCATGAAGCTGTTTCATCGTGAGAAAGCACTGCCAAAGAACCGCGAGGCCGTCCCTGAAGTTAACTAGCATAGCTATAGACCCGACCTCATAATAATCAGTGTGCCCAGGTGGCTCCACCGGCGGACACGATCGAGTCTCGATTCATCGCGATCAATGACCTGCTGCAGGATGTGTGGCAGGACGCAGAGATGGACACTGTCCTGAGTTATTTACGGGGTGGGCTGGGTCAACAGCTCCCTCCTGAGTGGCGCCGAAGAATTCCCATGCGTAGGAGTGACTATGTTGAGGCCCCTTGAGTCCTTTTGAAGACCCCTGGACCAGCCCAAAATCCCAGCACGCTGGCCTGATCCTGGCTCCTGTCGACCAAGTTTAGTACTAGAGGGGGTTCCTTTGGTTTTGCTGCCACGGTTTAGGCCTGCTTGTTTTCAGAGTTATATAGGTTTTTGTCCCAAATAGAGCAAAACCGAAAATAATCGTCACTTTCGAAAGTGGCGTAAAAACGCGTAGGAAACCCGTAAAGTGGCGTAAAAAAGCGTATTATTCGTATGCCTAAAGTCGTCACTGCCAGTGGTCCCTTTTTGTCTGCTTGGAAAGGGTTTGAAACGGTTTCGTGCGGGGGCAACCAGCCAGGTATCATAGTCTGATCAGAACCCAACTACAGTAGCAATCCCTTTCCACAGACCAGTAATCATCATAACAGCCCCGGAAGCGGAATTCTCGCTCGCGGGCTGTTTGCACTCGGCTTAATTTGTTTCTGCACTGTGTGATAGGCAGGATTACCGGCCTCCATACCTGTAGCAAGCCGTCGTCGGATTCCAGTAAAAGAAAGATTGCGATAAGAGTGCTAGCAAGCTGTCATGTGCAAGATTGTGCACGCACGCGCCGTTCTCTATACGTGAACATGCCTTGCTTGTGCTACGCAGGGCTTCAAGTTGCAAGCACATTTTGTGCACGATGCCAGCCAGTAGCAGCAGCGAGGCCTTCCAACCGAAGGTCTCGAAGCAGATGTCTTGTGATACCTTAGCTCGTGGATTTTCGTGGTTGCAAGAGCAGCAACTCAACCAGAAGGGTTTTACGGCTGCAGAGGCAATCGAAGCAACTTGGCTGTCTATGTGTGCTTGCATGATTCAATGTGCCCACACTTGTCTGGGTCGAGTGCACTCCAAAAATATATGCGGCTCACCCAAGGTTGCCAAGAGGCGCTTGTCGGAGATGAAGAAAGCATCGCCGACTTCGGCTGCCAGTGGCTACACCCCTGACCCCAAAGCCCTGAAACGCTCCCAACCGAGCCCCAAGCAAGCGACCCCTGTGCGCGGCAGCCCGACGAAGTTGGTCTGGAAGCCGAAGAATCCTCCCGATTCCGAAACCACCAAAGCCTCGACGAGCCCGGACCCCGCAAGCAGCAAGCCAGACCCGGCCCCCAAAAACTTGGCATCTTATCTCGACAAAGCTGAGGAGGACCAGTGTATTAGTTGCAACCCCGAAACCCTATAACCCTCAAAACCCTATATGGTGCTACCATGAACCCCATGGTTTATACGGTTGTCCACCCACGACATTAAAGACCTCGATTAATGAATTAATTCTCCATATACCCTGTCCAAGCCGCCGCTGCAGCAGGACGAGTCCACCGAGCCGACGCCGAACAAGGCCAGTGCGATATAGAGCCTTATAAGCTGTGCTGTTCCACTAATCGTGTGTGTCGAACCACAAGGAGGGCGGGAAGCCCCAGAAGGACAAGAAGGAGCATTATATATGCAATTTCGTGATTCTACCAGTCGGGGTTGCTCTTGCAGTTGCATTCTGGGCCGAATATGTTTGGGGTGTTTTCTGTTGCTGCTTCAAGGAGCCCACGCCAGAGGAGCGAAGGCAGACCAATCTGGCCGCAGCCCTCCGCAGGATGTGTGCGCCGAAGAAGAACGGCCGCCTCAATGTGCCAGAGTGGGTACACCAGGAGTTCATGAAGGGTGGTACAGCCCGCCAATCGTTGCTGAAGCAGTTCTTGGACTGTGACGGCCACAAGGCTTCTTAAATGCATATATGGAAGTGTACAAGACTGTGTCAATCTACACTATCATGCGAACCGGGTCGAATGCTGTTTTTGCAAAACAAAGGATCTGTTCGTGCATCGTGTCGAGTACCAGCGACGCAGAAGCCGGAAGAACACGCTTACCGTGAAGGTTGGCTGGTACAGCAAGGAAAACATGAAGAAAGTTTTGGGCTGGTCCCCGCATCTAGACTGCACCTCCAATTGTTGTAGCATATCTTACTTTATGCATGGCTACCTTGTCTGCGGCTCTGCTAGAAGCTGCATGCTCTTGTGCATACCAGGGATCGCATCAAAGCAGCTGTCGACGAGTGCAACCTGAAGCCCAAGACTTTCGTAAGGCTTGCACAGTTACTGGGATGGGGCTTCTTCTTGTGACCATTGACTGGGCTGCTTCCAGCACAGCTTGTGAGGCGTGATAAATACCAGAAAAAGATCCGAGAATATTGGGTCGAGACGGGGACAGAAGGAACCTACCAGAAAGAGGATGAAGCCGCGCTCAAGGAAGGATGGGAAGCCGAGGGTAGCTGTGGTGACGAGCTCGCGATCGGAGGACCCAACCCTGACGAGCCGCTGACTGTGGCCACAGAGGACTCTGCTGACTCCGAGAGTGAGGAGGAGGACAAACATAAGGCTAAGCAGGGGGGCAAGCCAAGGGGCAGTGCACCGAAGAAGGCCGACTTGGAGGAGGAAGCAGCCCTGGAGGCGAAATCGAAATTCTACGTGTGTTGCTACTGCTAGTACTACTACTATACTGCTGCTACATGCCCTTACTACATTTATTGTCCGCTGTTATACATCGATTACAATACGGTTGCTACTACTGCCAGTGCTGCGGCTACTACTGTACTATACAGCTACTGCTACTACGGTTCCTGCTGGCTGCAGCTGACACAACTGCTGTCTTATCTTATACTGCTACAAACCTGCATATACCCTACTGATCCACAAATTGTATACTGCTGGGGATTACTATTGCTGCTGCTGGTGCTGCTACGATACTATACGGGACTGTCATATTTTAATCATACATATATATATATATACACATACATATTATATGTCTACCAACAGATATTTTCCTACTACGTCTACTGTTGCTGTTGTAGCTATACTATACTGCCTTGAAGTGTACGTCAGCCGCAACTATATCCTATTTGCCGCATGGGACCATATGCTATACTACCGCTGCCACCGAAACTACTACTACTACTACGACGACGACTACTACTACTACTTCTACTATATACTAAGTATACTGCTGCTGCTACTACTACTACTACGTATACTTCTTACGGCCACATGCAACTTGTAAGTCCATGTTCCGTTGAAACAATGAAGCGATACATGTGTGCTATATGTGTGCTCCAATCTGCGCGATGTGTATAACAAACATGCAAGACATGCTCTGAATACTTATTAGGAGAGTGACTTCATTGATGATCCGACCCAGTCTCGATGTCTCCGATGTCCAGGCCGTGGAGAACGTCTCCACGGTGATGTCCAATATCCTGCGAACGCAGGCCAAGCTTGATTAGACGTTTGACAAGCTCGGTGCACTGGGGACCGATGAAGCCCAGAAGCCCTATACCCTGTTTGGTTGACCCAGCTTTGTGTCTCTTTGTTTGTTCTGGTGGTGACTGTGTTTTAGTATAGGGATTCTAGATAAGGTCCCAGTCCGACATCAAGAACCAGCGCAATGCCATCATGGTGTTGCATGACAAGATGGCAGACTTGAAGTCCTACTTCGATGGCAAGGGTGAGATGACTGCAGAGTTTCCCAGCAGCAACAATCCCCAAAACTGTACATAGTCTCATGTTCGTAACATCAGACTGCCTGAAGCCGACCCAGTTTATCCTAAAACCTTTGCAGCTGCTCATTACTCAGATCAGAAGCCTGTGATCGGAAGCTTATCACACCCTGTTCGGTTAAGGAAAATCAAGGAGCTCAAGACATTGGTTCAGAAAGTGGAGACTGCGCCCGGAAACTTAGTTCACACCCGTTGTTCTGGGGTCGAAACTGATCGCTCCCAAAGCCCGGTCTGAAAGGTGCTCACGAGCATCCATGGAAGATGTGAAGCTGAAGAAGTCTGTTCCTTACATCGTCGTTCTATAGGGATATGTGTGAGAGTGAAACTACATACCGATCCCCTTACCTTTCTCAAATCCCGCCTCGCCCAGGACTGTGCTTCGCGGCAAGAAGGAGGCCACACCTTTCCGAAACACACCCACGTGCAATTAGCTGTTCTCCAATCGCACAGGAGCCTGCATCTTCGGGAAACCCAAAAGGTGGCAAAGGAGGTTCGGGTGGTGGCAAGGGATCCAACAAGTCCAAAGGGGGTGGCAAAGGCAAGCAGGGTGGAAAGAAGCGCACTTGAGGACTGATCAGCCCATACCGCACATTTTGATAATAATTGTAATAATACTATTGGCAATGCACGGTCAGGACGATGCCCAGCCTGCTCTGATTCTCATCGAGATCGACATATCCGGCTCCTGCCAGCTGGGGGGTTTGGGGCAGCGGGAACCCTAGGTGGATCCAGTCGTGTCTTATTGTGGCAATAACATTTAAGGCTGCATGTTCTGTGCTGTGCTACACAACACATGTTGACGGGTTCATGCTGTCCACATTTCGAGTGCACTCTTTAGAAGTGCATTATAGGATCAGTTGGGCCTGCCAACTGGTGAAGCCTTATCGTTGACTGCTGCCAAAAAAGATCGATGAACACTGACTGCTTTTCCAATGTTCTAGCATGAGTCTTGAACCCAAAGTAGATTATCAGAGCTGTCGTGTATTCATAATGTAAATGTTTTCTGTCCTCGCCCCACGCAGATGCATCCACGGCGGCACCGTCGACGAAGGTGGCTGGTCCTGCGGGACAAGCAATCGCACGGGCTGTCTGCAAGGGAGCCACGTGGACCATGAAGACAGGGTTTCACACTGTTGTTTATCGTTTTAGGGTCGTGGGCTATGTTGAGCTTCCCTTCGAAGGTTATTTGGTTTCGAGAAAACAATTTTAATTCTGCTTTATTATGCTAGTCAGAACCGTAAACATTCCGAACTTCCTATACTCTGCATTCGACTACTACTGTACCCTTACACTTAAGTACATTGTACTATGTTGTACTTCCATACTTCTTTTTATACTCATAAATCATATAAATCTAAATATAGGCTGTACCGTATACTTATCAAAGCCAATATACGAAAGAACAAGGTCAGTGAACGCGAGGCTTGTGCAATGGTGCATGGTATCTGGCAAGAGATCCAACATCTTCCAGGTGTGCAAAATATTTCCAGTGCGCGGTTTTTGCAAGCTGCCGACCGTTTGGCACAGACCTCTCATGAGAACCGCCTTGGTACTGCTATGGAAGATTTCGGGCTTTCTGCAAACATACCTGTGAGCTATGTGGATGTGACAATGACGCAGCCTCATCCCGTTCTCGGTGTGCGCAGCTTTGTGGAATCGCTGTCATCAGAAAAGCAAATTGACCGTCTGTTCTGTGGACACGACGAAACAGACTTTGCTGACTTCTGGCGAAGGTTCCAAACTGTGCAACCCCAACACCCTGTGTTTACCCAGCACCGCAAAAGACTGGGAAGAGTGATCCCAATCTGGGCTCATGCAGATGAGGGCACGTCGCAGAAGAAGCGGGCGATAATGATTCTGCAGTGGCAGCCACTGCTGGGTTATGGAACCTCGAGGGGTGGTAAAGGTCTGAACTATGTTGGTGCCAGTGTTACTACCCGCTTCCTTTACTCAGTGATGGCCGGCAGATTGTACAACAGCAAGCTAGCAGCAAAAAAGAAACGGCTCAAAACCTTGGTGTCGTGTTTTGCACGAGATGTTGGTTCCTGCTTCGACACTCCTATTCAGGCGGTGGAGGAAGGTGAGGTCAAGCAAGTGTTTCTATGCATGCTTGGCTTGAAAGGAGACTGGCCGGCGCTTACCAAGCTCGGCCAGCTTACGAGACATCATCTGCGACACACCTGGGTGAACATGGATGGACATGGAATATGTCACATGTGCAACGGGGGCCGACTTGGCCATGAATGGCACAACGTGAGCTACGACAATATGGTCAGAATGAAAGAGAATGTACCACCGCCATGGGCGAGACCACCTGATTTGATTTCGCTGATACCGCACAGCCCAGCCCATGAGCCTGACTTTTTCAAGGTGGACATTTTTCACAATCTCCACAAGGGCCTGCTGGCAGATGCCGCAGCCAATGCGGTGGATTCTTGGTTATGTGCATGTGCGTGTACACTGTTTGTTCCTTGTGATACAAACTCTCTACGATAAAGCTTTTAAGTAACTTAATTTATTCGCTCGATCGATATTATAATACCATGCAGATGGCCTTCTACGACTACCAACTTTTTGGTGTGGATTCATTCGACAAAATGTTAACCTTCGTCTACGAGGATGTGCGTCAATTCTGCAAGGCCAAGGGACTGGACTTACACATGAATGCCCTGACGAAGAATGCTTTGGGATTGGCACGCAGCACGGATTTTCCAGCAGGGCCACTTGTACTTTATTCCAGGCTCTTTTTGGTTGTACGAAGTCTACACTTAAATTAGGCTATACTACAATTAAGTCCCTATATAAATCCCAGAAACCCCGAATAACACTTGTAGCCCTGAAACCGTGAGGAATTGGTTCAAAGGCAATGACACCACCACACTCTGTATTTATTTCGAAGCAAAGCTTCCGGAGATGATGGAAGTGGTCTGCGATGATTCAGGGCGGGTTTATCTTGAACATATGTTCAAGCTTTTCTGCTGCGCAAACAAATTTATGGCATCCCTCTACAAGGCAGGCCTTTGGTTGAAAAAGGCACAACGGAAGCAGCTCATCGAATCTTGCACTGGTCTGCTGGACAACTTCGAACTATGTGCTCAGATTGCTTTCCACAATAAGATCTGCAGGTTCAAAATGCAACCCAAGTATCATATGACTGGGGAGCTGTTGTTCGGCTTCATGTCTGATGAGAAGCACAGCAGGGAAACCATGAACCCGCTAAGTTATGCTACTCAAATGGATGAAGATTTCGTGGGCAAGGTTGCGACCTTGTCCCGAAGTGTATCTTCGAGGACACTTCATGAAAAAACCTTGCGCAGATACCTGCTGCTGTTAAAGCAACACTGGAGCTGATATGTTCATTCCCTGCGGGTCCTTGCTGCAGTCATCGAAGTCACGCCGTGCATCCGGATGCGTGAAGAAACACTCGGAGCTTGAAGATTTCGTAGGGTATCGGGTCATCCTTATGATAGTTGGTTAACTTTGGGGCTCCAAGATATAGTTTAAAGTACGGGGCATTGAGTGTCGATTATATTTGTTCCGAGCCACATTGCGTCAGGCCCCGAGCATGAAGCAAAACAGGTGCCCCCAGAAACCCATCACTTTCGCCGGTGGTGTAAATCAACCCTGNCGGGGCATTGAGTGTCGATTATATTTGTTCCGAGCCACATTGCGTCAGGCCCCGAGCATGAAGCAAAACAGGTGCCCCCAGAAACCCATCACTTTCGCCGGTGGTGTAAATCAACCCTGGAAGTAGTCACTTCGGATAGTTGCTATGAAAGAATGCACATTAGGTTTTGCAGGTAGGGTTTGGAGATTAGGGTCAAGTTTTAGAGGTTTTGTAGTATAGAGGTGTTCAGGCTTCTAGGTTCAATACCGGGTGGTGTCTTAATCCCAACATCATGACTGATGGAACAGGGGCTTTGGGCTTAGGGTATGTCAGGTATACGGAGTCGGGGTGCATCAACAAAGACAATTGAGAGCTCATCCTTCTAACTTCTAAGGACTGGATGCCATGCGACATGACGCCGGTGATCCCTGCCGGAGCACCGAGAGTAGGGGATGTCGTGCCATGCTGGCGGTCCAACATCAGTCCCACTCCTGGCTTCTATTCGTGTCTTTGCTCGAACCTTGCCTGCAGGTGTGAAAGATTTGGGGTCGGAATACTTTGTTCTATTATCTCCCTCTAGTCCTTATGGTGATTTTGCTGTTGTATTCCCCGAGACAGGCCTGTACAGTACTCAGATAGCTTTAGAAGAGACTAACAAGACATACACCTATGCGATGAGGAGGCAATGGACAAGATGACGACGCTGCTGACTGCTATGAATGCTGTTCCGATGAGGGTGAGTGGTGACGGTGATAAATATGAATGAGATTATTTTTCGGGATGAATATGCAGGAGACAATGGGGCCGCTGATGATGACGGTGGTGACGATGATTTGCCGCATGGGGCCTACCATTTTGAGTGGGCGATTGTGCAGCCCTCAGCTGGGAGTGCAAGCAGTGAAAGATTGCTTTCTTCTGTTCATTCATCATCACCATCACCACACTCACCACACCAGCTTTGGCACCACCGCCACCGACACAACACCACCAGCGACACTAACTGCACCAGCGCCAACAACAGCAACAGCAGCAACAACGACATCAACGACGACGACAACAGCATCAAACAACATCATCAACACCTCATCAACAACAGCAACATCAGCATTGACAGCCGAAACAGCCGCAACAAGCACATGATACACAATCAGCAGCATTGTTGCCATCGTGATCGTCACCGCCGTCATCATCATCATCACCATCACTGTCCTCATCGTTATGCTCTTCTTCATCGTCTTCATATTCACTGTCGTGTCTTTTTGCAGCATCAGTCTCTGCATTGCAAGATGCCCCCGATATTGCCGCCGAGGGGATACTTCGGTCAGTGCCCAGAAATTTCCGGCAGCTGTACCAAGCTGACGGACCCCGCAGCCATCTGGGTTTTCGTGGAGCAGGAGCTGGCTTGTGCAAGACTTACCCCTGGATGTGTCTCAGTAGTAGCGGATTGCACAAATTAGTCTGTGCTCTAACCCGCGAATCCCCAATTCTTCCGAATTTCACGCAGTACAAGCCCGAAATTGTGCAAGTAGGATGCCCCCCAGTCCAGCCAAATCTCACGAAATGTGGCTGCATAAGGCCGGTGATGCCAAGCCCTCTAGAGTCTTTGACCTCTGACTGCCCAAACCCCCACAGTCTAGACCCAAAGCCGTTCGGAAATCGCAGATTAGCAGGGGTATTTTTAGGTCTTGGCCAGGAAATACGCAGCCCGAGAGCTTGCTGAACAAATAGCACTACCTGGACCCTAAAGAACCGACCTTTTTAAGGGTTCCTTGTTGTGAGTTCCTTATATGAATCTCAAAAAAAATGGGTTATGTCGTTCCATCTAGACTAAATCCTAACACAGGAGCTGCAACCCTCCTTAATTCTGTTTGGCGTGCTCGTGGGCGTGTCCGGCAGCTGTTGGCTTTGTGGCTTCCTGGCAGCACTTTGGGATTCAGTTGTTCAGATGCAGGATGTTGCGACGACCGTCGTGCTGGGTGGGTGCTTTTTGCATTAGTTAGTTTCTTCTTGTCGCGATGTTGCCAAGAGTAAACTTCAAGAGCAGACAAGGTCTAATCTACCTGCCCTACCATTGCTGGTTCAAACGGGCTGCATCGGTTTCGGCAGCCGAAGATGTCCCTCAAGTGGCCGTCAAAGTGGACGCGCCAGAGTAGGGGGGTTAGATTGCTTAGTGAGGCCGTTAGTTGTGCATTTGCTTCTGCCATGAAACCTCAGCTCTAAACCCTAAACCAGTCCTAAACCCTAAACCCTGCCCAACAAGCACGCGTAGCTACATGAGTGCTCCACCGAGCCCAACAGCGCCCAACTCACCGAACATGTCTTCAACGCCAAGTCACGTGGTCTCTGTCTATCATAAGAATATGACACAGAATACTCTTCTGTAGGGGTCACCGTGGGGGGGAGTTCCTCATTGTCTGAAATTCCCAAATTCCTTTGACAAGCTTCCCGAAACTTCTACAGGGAGCCTGTCCGATGAGAGTTTCAGGGGCCCTGTTGGCCCGAGCTGCTGCGGTGCATAGAAGGGGTTCAGGGGTTTGGGTTTTGGATTTTGGGGTTTGGAGGGGGGAAAGGGTATGTTTACAAGTTTGGGACTTTCGGTTATGGGACAAAGCGTAAGCTTACAGGTTTAGGGCTAGTTTAGGAGGTAGTAGCCTGGCTACCTAGCAAGTTCAGTATTCTTCAAGGGCTTCTGAGTATCTTATAATATAATCTACCCCCCGCAAGCTTGTTCCAATGCTCAAGGTACCTGTGTGAATCGAAGCTAGACCCTAGAGCCCGGAGATCTTCGGAATGCAAGTTCCGCAAGCACCCAGAATCACTACATAGCATATAAATGACTCAGTTAGCAACATTGGTCTGGTTGAGGCCTGTGCACGCATGGTATGCTTGCTATGCTATACCTGCATAGAGTGTCACTGCTGTACTTCTATATGCTCGTACTCGCTGGCTAGCTCGGGCCCTTGGCGAGTCACTGTTCCGGGGGCGCGGCCGTAGGCCAGGATTCCCCACAAGAGATTCGTCCGTTTCGTTTGGCGAGGAAAATGTGGAGCTCCAGTGTGCTTTTTGAGTTAATACAGGCGTTGGAAGAGTCAGTAATAGTCTCCCCTGACAGTCCCCATATACGTTAGCTGCGTATACTTTGACGATCCCACAAAGCCCATTGAAAATAGTGTGGGCAGGTCTGTACCTGGAGCCCCAATGCTGCGATAATTAGTCGGCATGGTTTTTGTTTAAGTTTGAAGCTTAAACCCCAAGCCCGAACCCTAAAACCCTAAACTGCACAGACAAACCCTAAACCTTGGTGCTCACGAAATCTCATGAACTGCTCTAGGATCGTACAGGGGCATGCGCCGAAGAGGGCGGTAGGCCAAAGCCTTGGGGTTTAGGGTTTAGGGCGTGCTTCTCTGACGTGCCACGCAGGATTCGTGATGTGGGCGTTTCAGAAATGACGAGTTTCAATAAAGACCCGACATACTGGGATCCGTATTAATGCGGAACCCTCCATCATAAGGAAGCCATGATTTTTCAAGCCCATATCTTGTCCGTCGCCGGCCTTATTGCTTGTCTATGGCTTGCTCAGGACAGCACAGTACAGTAAGTCAGCCGAAAGTAGTCAGCATGAATCGATGCAATCCCCACGGACTTCCCCACGGACCCTAAACCTTAGACTTCAGGTTGAATTTCAGGCTGCGGCTAAAGGATTCACATGCAAAGATACGTGAAATGCCCTGTCCTCCTATCTCAGCTCCCTCAGCTGCGGGGAAGCCACCAGATACAGACATCTCGGGTTTTCGGAGGCGGCACTTTGGGATACTTTTGGCTCATTGCCCCTAGTATGATCTTATTATCTTGTTCCCTCATCCCAAAACCCCAGTCATACATAGTTTTGGGTGATCTACACCCCAAAAGCCGTAAGGCCTAGACACCCTAAAGAACATAGTTTTGGGAGCCCGTAGCTAAGGGTGAGACCCCCCAAAGCAGCCTCGTCTAATTCGCCCTGAGACCTTGGGCCGGTACCGTGTGTATGAAGGCCGGGGGTTTAATATTCAAGGATCCATGCTTTCAAGGGTCTACCAGGGTCTACCAGGGTTTAGGGTTAAGGGTGTTTAGGGTTTTCACACGAAGGATCCATGTGGATAGTTCTCAAAATGAGGGTCTCTTTTCGGGCCCTTTCATTCAGGGTGCCGTACTATGTTTGGGGTATGGTAAAAAGGGACTTAATTTCGGCAATGTAATACACGAACAAGGAAACAACGGTTTATAGGATTCTGGCATAGCCCAGGTGTAAGACAGGGTCTGGGGTGAGGAAAGGCCTGGGTCTGGGTGGTAGCCCCGAGCCGTATATTCCTGAGAAGGAACTCGCAGACTGCAATCTCAGGAAGCATGGTGAAGCATGACCACGTCATGCTTCCACACTCGAGAGTCTGCAAAGCTGTTTGAACACTGGTGGTGTCGGGATTGGGGTTCGAAGAAGTAGGGTTTAGGCTTTGGGCATTTCAGTCCCCACTCAAAAAAGGCTTTGGGGATCGGGCAAATGGTTTCCAACAGCCCCTTAACACCCCGGCCTAGATACTTAACCGTGAATCCTGTTCGCCGAATTAGCCCTAGGATGAAGTACTGCCAAGTCCTCACCCTGCAACAATAATTCCGAATTCTGCAAAACAGTAGCTTATGACACCATCTACAGTTAGACCTCCGCCCCAGACCCAAATTTTCAAATAACTTCCTGTCACCACATGTTCTACAAAACAGCAGGTTATTGGAGCCGCAATATAAGCCTTCAAATCTGGTAGTCTCTCTGAAAAATCGACAGTCTCTGCGTGGGGTTGGGGGCCAGAAACAAGCAAGATCTATACCCCAAGCCATCAAACCCTATGGGTCCCTTAAGGGGCTTAACCTGCAAAGCTGAATCCCTCTTCAACCTTCTTCCCTGAACCTCATTTTTGCAGGTCAAACTGGGCCACGGATGGACCTTCGGCTCCTCTCCGTGACGACCCCCTTGAAGAGGTCAGCTTGTGTGTTGTTATCGGCTGTAATATCCTGCAAAGATCTACAGTAAAGTATGTTACTCTATTTGTATAGGGCCCTGATTTCTTGGCACATTACTCCTTAGAGTTCCGGTTACATATAGGTATATTATGACATACCGTGAAACCCAATTCCGGTGTCGTTGGCCCCAGGTTATCGCTCAGTATCTACTTGAGAGTGTCACAGCGCTTCGCTGTTGGGGTTTGCGACCAGGAAATCGCATTTCCGGTCAGCTGTTCTTCGTTTCTGGACTGTTCAGGATTTGGGGTTGGACCCCTGCAATCATGATCAAGCTCATTCCGGCTGATTCTTATACAATCCCCATCCGGCTGGAGCCTATAGCGGGAAATCTTTGCCGGGCCCTCTGCTTTCCACTCGCGCAAACTCCAGGAACAGATTTGGCTTCCAGCAAAGGCCCACAATTGTAGCTCGTGTCACCTAAACTCCACCACTTTGCCTGCTAGCTGCTACCCACAAAACCCTAAACCCCGTCAACCTAAACTCGAAGAGCTTTAACCCTATGCTTCCAAGGACCTTATACTTAGGGCCCTAGACCCCTTAAGGACCCAAGACTAAGGTCCCTGGAAGCATGGGGTAAGCCCAAGCCGCGCAGGTTTTACAAATACATCCTCAAGCGGATCCTCGGGAGTTTCCTGAAGTGGACAACTCAGGGGTGGGCGTTCCTGTCGCCAATTTTTGTCAAGGGTTCAGAGCTTAGGGCTTTTCGGGGTTTAGGGTGGCGAGGTTTTTGGTAAGGGGCAGGGAATACTCAGTACAAGGTTCCTTCTGAGCCCCACTACGAACTAAAGAAGAAGCCGTTGGATGTAGGGCCTGAATGTAAAGGGCAAGCTTATTGGATCATGCGTAAATCCAAACGCGACAAAATAACATACCGGACTGATCCCAAGGGCCTAGGGCTTACTCGGCAAGGACTTTCAAGAACCCCGAATCTCTCGAGCTCTTCCCAACCTGTCGAAACGTGCACCCTTGGTAAACCCTCTGACCCGAAACCGTAAACCACCTCAACCGCAGATGAGATTGTCCTTCCTTTAATGTCGTATCATCACCTATTCAGATCTTAACCACAAACCAGGCCATCCCAAGGAGGGTATTACAATTCAGGTAGCCCTATGGGCCTCATAGCCTCATTACTCATTACCGTGATAAGCCGGAAGCCCAAAAACCAGTTCTTGACACCCAGAGTGGTAAGTGTGAGCGCATACATGTAAATACAAAATGTATAGGTCTAAGTATGTATTTGTGTATGTATGTAGGTATGTATGCATATATATATATATAACGAATGTATAGATATACAGAAAAATATTTTATTTGTTTTCTATTTATGTGCAAGCACACATGCTCAGGGAGGAAATGTTCAATTCAGCGAGCTTCTATGCGTGACACCGCCAGGGCTCTAATCACTAAAGCTTATAAGACCTATGCCAACTAAGCCACCAACGTCAAGCCCCAAACTATTCAAGTTTCTGGTTTAGACCTGGAGATCACAGCTTTCGCCAGCAGTTTGTACCCCAGTTGCATTTCAGTATGTGTATTGCTACTTACCATCATCAATACTACCAATGTTACTGCAGGTTGAACGAGGTTATCCACGATGGCTTCTGCTGACACTAATATTGTTTTGATTTGTCGTGTTCTTGTTGTTGCTGCTACCTTACCCTGCATTAGCTCAGATGGCTTGCACGAAAAACCCGTAGCGAAAGAGGCTGCCAATCTTTTTGAAAGGGGCTGTAGGGTGGATATAAACCCTGAAATGGCTACGGCTCAAGTTTGTCCTCTAGTGGCGACGACGGGCGAAGAACTTCCAGAACATGGACGAGGCAGCCAAAGCCAGGACGGAAGCGGCATGCTTTCCCGCCCAAATAATGGCCATCGAGGAAATGAGACTACGGGCTCGGCAACGAACGGCAGAGGAAGAAATGCATCAGAGCATCGTCCCCGATCCTGCCGGCGAGCTGCCAGTCCGACACCCAGGCTTGATCCCGGCCCAATCGGCGTTGCCTTGACCAATTGCAAGGAGCGGCAGAGGCCAGAGGCCGCACTGTCGCTTCGTGGTCGGTGACACTACTTGCGAGCACCCTTCTGGGGCACTCCTGGAAAGGCTCTGGAGCGCGCGCGTTTCAGGTAGGGGTAAGGTACATGGATTGTGGGCTTTGAGTCTAGAGTGTCAGGTGTCGATTTTACCGGTGGTTGACATTGCCTCCGATGCAACCATGGCTTTGTTTGGTAGGGCACGCGGGCTAGAGCCACAAGCTGGGTATTTTTTGCATAATTCCGTAAAAAGGTAAGCATTTCAGCGAAGCCCTAAACCGCCGCGACTCTGAGGCAAGACCTTGACTTAGAGCAGCTCGAGGTGGGCTTTGGATTGTTTGCTCCTTTCATTAAACGTAACAAAAGTAATACCAACAAAAGGTAATGATGGTATTCGAAGTAGAAATAATAGTAATAGAAAATAGTAAGAGCAAGCGTGTTAATGATAATAAGGCTCATCAGAAGCAGAATAACAGCAATACAAGTTCACAACAAGAATATCAACAATCGTAGCAATTATAATGGTCATACTCATAATCTTAATGGTACGAATAAAGATACTCATCATAATATTGGTCTTCATAAATAGAAAAAGAGGGTCTGGAATCTAGGATTGTAGGGTGTTCGGGCTATACCTGTTTAGGATCGAAGCTTAGATTTAGGGCTTTATGTTAACCCCTTCGGCCCAAGTATCGCCGAAATCTGGAGACTTGACTGCGGCGCTTCCTTAAACGAAGCCAGCGAACCCGAGCTGCATACAGCAACTCCAATCAAGTTTTACTCGTGGATCCAAGTGGATCCAAAAACCTAGACTTCGTTTTCATCGGATCATAACCTACTATTGAGTCGGGTTTGGGGTGGACAATGGGAGCCACAAAATCAGCGAGAATAGGATTCTGCATAGCCCCCTGTAAAACTTCGATACAACCGATACACACATTCACCCATCCAATGTAAAGTCCCATAAGCCAGCGATCCCTAAATACAACTGCTAAAGGATTGGATCCTGATTCAGGGACCCCTGCAACCTCAAAGCCCTAGAAACACCCAAGCACCTCAGGAAACCCCAAACCACTCATGTGAGGTTTCACCCAGCCGACTTGCGAACCTCATCTGGCAGAGTCCGAGTGTGCGAGCGTAAAGCCTTCAAGAGATCGGCTGCCAGGTTCAGCTGTACCGGGGAACTGTGCAACTTCGGGCCTTGGAGCTAGATGCTCGGGCCCCATCCTTGTTTTTTTTTCATGTTGGGGCTCAGGGTGCAAGGTTTATTTATGATTTGGAGACACTTCAAGAAGGGTTGATGCCCTAATTGTGTTTTTGTTCATTTCTGTATCCGCATTTGTTGTGCAACTTGGTGTTTGCGTGCTTCTCTCTCCTAGGTGTTTATTGCTGTGGCTGTTCCCAACATAGTTTTGTAGTAGGCCCGATAAGGCTTTCTGAGGCCACTCGTGAGGATTTATTGGGTTTAACTATAGGGCTCTTAGCAATTTGGAACGACATTCCTTTGCAGTGGGTATATATTATTGATTTCATAGTTGTTTAAGTCTCCTGTTTTTCCTTGAGCCAGGTACCGATCAGCCAGCGATGAGTCGCGGTGCAGGATGTGCTTTCTCTCCGGAGTCGTCCACCTACCGAAAGCCTTGAAGCCCAGAGAGCCCACATAAAAAAAAAATATACATGTACATGTATGTATATTTATTTGCATGTATACCTATATTTGTTTATTTCTCGTATTTATATTCATACATCTTACAAACCCCATTAACAATCTCAACATGTCTTAGCTCAACCCGCAGACCGCCTGTCCAATATCCTAATTCTCCCATTTGGGAGTTTCCGAAAATTAGGGGTACCTTATTCTGGGGCCCTTACAATAAGGATCCTACTATTTAGGGTGCTATGTTAGGGTCCCCTATTTTCGGAAACTCCCATTTGAGGTCGCTCAAATTGACCCACTTCTCCGACGCCACGGCATCGCCTTGCGCTGCGTGGCCGGGGCGGTCGCCTGTGCCGGGAGCCTGGGTTGTGCCAAAGGACCCTCTGAGTTCGGGTACAGGGTTTTTCTACTCGGGGTTCGCAGCCTCAGATACCAGTTTGTGCCGCCCTAATTACGGTTCGGCTTTCACATGTACATACACATGTATTGCTGTACATTCGTACACATACAGACACACACATATATATATATATATAATATCTATGATGTATATATGTATAGACAGATCGATAGAGGTTCAGGCCCCCGACCCTGAAATCCTAGCCCCAAAGTCTCGAAGCCAAAAATCTTAACACCGGAAACTCAGAACTATTAATGCCAAGCTCCACAGGTTTTGGGTGTGGGGGGAGGTGGGGGGCTTGCACTTGTATTGTTACTATAGCAGCTTGAACAAAAATCCCTTTAGCTCCTTAGGGTCCGTTTAATATGTATACTGGTCACCCCATATCAGCCTAGCGACCTCATGTCCACCAAAGCCTCAAGCCCCTAGCCAGCTTGGCACATTTGGAAGTTTCGGAAAATTAGGGGGTGCCGTATTTTGGGGTCCTTATAATAAGGATCCTAGTACTTAGGGTACTGTATCAGGGTCCCCTATTTTCGGAAACTCCCCATTTTGAGCCGGAGGTCAAGATTGACGTCCCATGGCGTCGTCTCGTGAGCGACCATTGCAAGGCCGCTGCATCGACTCATCCTTGCCATTGGAGAGACTAAGGTTGCACAAGGACTTTATGCAGGCCTTGCGCGGAATAGAGTTTAGGGGTTACGGTTCTGAGTCCATTTAGGGTTCAGCCTCTACAAAGCTGCCATGTACCCTAACCCTTGAAGCAAGCACCAACAACAACCGAATAAAACCCTGCACCTCGAATCCCCGGACCCCTAGACCTGTGCACAGGTCTATGTTGGTGGGCTCCACCTTGTGTTGACCAAGGCGCCAGCTTCATTTTGTCCAAAGCGCAGGTAGTGAATTGTGTTGCGGGCTAGGCTGTGGCTCATCTCGGAACCATGTATTTCGGCTGAGCTCACCCCGTAGATTTAGAGAGAGAGGGCTTCAGGTTTTCAGATTTCGGGACTTGTTGTCAGTTCGTAGCTCGCCATTGTCAGGGAACTACTTATAAATATACATGTCAGGTCCAGTGGTGCTGAACGTCGCAGTGGTAAACATGCTCATTACTAACAACCAAGAACTGGTGCTTTTGCGTCGTGAAGTGCACACGGAGATGATCGATACGACTACCATGATCACAGTATACTTTCAATGTGGCTAGCATTTGCCATGATGCTGCTGCCCCCAAAATCTAAAGACACTTCGGTGCAATATATTTAGGGGCCTTAGTCTGCTAATTAAACATTGGGTTTTGGGTTAACGGAGCCCTAAGGAAGGGCAGCATACATGCTTATAAGGCCCGTATACTAAGTCCCTCGTTCTATTGCCAGGTTTACCGTAAGCAAGTAAAGATAGGCCATTCTAAAGACAAGGTGATACATTCCAGAGTTCAGGTAGTTTCGGAACCCCCGAGTTTGCCAGGACTGTTGTATCATACGACTAACCAACCGAATGCTAGCGTCAAACCATCGGCATTAGTATGTAAGTACCGTTAAGACTGAGCTTCTCGAGTGCGAGTGCCAAAAAAGTACCGTCAACACTGCTTTCAACAGTGCAAAGTGCATTTCTTCAGATCCTTAAAGCCGAGCTCCCCACGAAAGCAACCTCTAAACTGGGCTGATGATGCATTACTCTCATGTGTGTTGGTCCCATTGAAACTGTTACTCTGAGCCTACGCTTAAAATTTCAGAACCACAGTCAAGCCCCGTAACAGCCCGCGAAAGTTTCTTTCTGGTACCCTGAATTTTCAATTCGACAATCATCAGACTACAGAAATCGTTTAACACCGTATCTATGCAGCCCTTGCGAATGAAACCGTTACGAACCCCGGACATACTCTACGTCTAACTCGATGCCGTCGCAGACCTCTTTGGGCGGAAACTCCCCGGAGTTTCTTGGAGCAGCTTAGGGGTTGTTTAGGGCTGAAGGGGTGTAGGGTTTAGGGTCGTAGACCCGTAGACTTGCTAGACTTGAGTTGAGTAACAAAACAGGGTATAAAGGGGCTTTTAGGGGTTAGGGCTTCAGGGTTCAGGGGTTTCAACTTTGACAAGAGAGAACTTCCGTCCAGGGTTCTAGTCTTGGCGTTTCTTAGAGTTCTCAAGACCTTCCGTTTTGCTTCTCTTCGGTGTCTTGGGTTCTAGGTTGTACGACATTTGAGCTTTAGGATTTCTGGGTGCGGGGATGTTCCGGGGTTAATGTCTGCTTCAATGAGTACGGGACGGGAGTGTTGGACTGGGTGATTTCTTAGCTGGCGATCCTGTTTCTAGGGCTTTACTGTCTGGGGTTTAGGCATACCGGCTTTCTATTACGTGCTGTCTAGGATCATTGTAGGATCTGTGCTGCGAGGTCCCTGTCCGACACTATACCACATAAACATTTCGAAATTGAATGTTTTCCACGCGGTTTTGTGGTACATTACCAAGAAGGTCAGGTACGTAGAGCATGGGGCAAGGTTCATGTGTTGGGCCTCGAGATGTTGCTTGGGAACCCACTACAATGCCAGAACTACCCTCTGTCGTGTGCGTTTCCCCCTTCAGATGGTCACTTGCATCGCCTCAACCCGGAGCCCGAAATCCGCAGCCCCAAACCCTAATGTAGGGGCCTTCATAATTACCTATACTATTCTGGGGTTCCTTATTATAGTTATAGTTATAGTATAATGGCCCCCGAAACCTTATTCTAACTATTGAGGCGCCATAAAAACATGCCCTAAGTTCGAGAACTTGGCCAAAGCGGCCACATTGGCTTCCGGAAAAGTTTTGGCTGCTTAAATCACAGGGCTGTCAGACCCCACATTGTGGGGAAAAAGCGGGCATATGGTATCAAACAAAGGAATATTGTATTTTTGGGGCAAGTGGGGTTGAGGGTTGACGATCTTCACGTTTGGCGCGTGGTGCGAAGAGGGCCTGAAACCTAGCCTATACCCCTCAAATCGTGTGCTGTAGGGTTTATATTTAGATCCTGCCAAAATACAGGTTATGGTAGCCTCAGGCCACCAAGCCACAAACATCATGCCGGACAGTATGTCACACCCATCCCTACCCCAAGGGTCCAAGTGTGCCCAAGTACTTAATGCTCATATACGCTTTTGTCCCGGTATTGCCGCACAAGTAGTCCTATCCTAAACCACATGACCTAAGTCTTGGGTACTTGGGGACCCTTCGGAGTAGGGGGGAGTATTTAGCGCTTTGATGATGTAGGGTCTAGGTTTGGGGGTACTGTAAGTCCCATCATCCCAACACTCAGCTGAATTTCCAGCATGTAAGTTTGGTGCAAAGGTCCCCAGATGTGGCAGCAACTGCCACAGGAGCGAGCTTTGAGCTGTGATGTTTAGGGTTAAAGTCCTCTAGGATTAGGCGGTGATGGGTTTGGGTTGATGTGTGGGTTGTGAGGTCGCCGGGATAGCGGGACTAAATACCAATACGCAACTTGCTTTCGATACAATGCCCTCCCCAATCGTAGTCTGAGCAAGGCCCCTGTATTGCGGATGAAGGCTTTCAGATTCGAGGCTCCAAAAGGGCTTCGCCGGATTTTGGGTTTAGGGGTTTAGGGGTTTAGGGTTTAGGGTTTAGGGCACTGGCCTCCTGCAATGTAACATATTGTAACACCACACCTCCTGATGTCCACAAAGATTGTCCAGGAACTCCCCCGAATCGTGAGAAAACCCAAAGCACAGCACCCGTAAGTTGGACCTGGCAGCCTCAAACCTCAATCTCAAGTTGGCAAGCCCTTAAGTCAGAACCCTAAAACCCTAACCCGAGACTCTAAAATCCCTAGACACTTCAGCCTAGACCTCGTAGACCCTAAACCCTTGAATCAAAACAGCCTTCTGCTTACATGTCTGGTTTTTGTTTTGCACATGTTACCACAAACCCTTCATCTCATAGGTTATGATGCCATGGCTAGAGCTGTTATGTATACAACCTTAGAGCAATAGGCAATAGCTATCGGCATTGGACTGCCATGTAATCCCGGTTCCCTATACAACCTGACGACAAAGAACTTACAACGCCATAACACAGACGCCCTTTTCGCATGATCGCAGCGTGGGAGGAAGTTTCTTTGCGCCAGATCAGGGTGTGGACGAGGTTTCGTGGGCGCATTCGGAGTTGGCGTTGCATCGCGGCGTGCAGCTGCCGGGTTTGGGTTTAGGTTCCAGGGTTTACCCTAAACACGAAGCCCGAGACGATGGCGTGCAGCACCGACTTGCTTTCAGCCTGACAAAGTTCTAGAGCATACCCTGAAAAGATACTTCTGTGGGGTGGCACATCAAGCGCATCGCATGTGTTTGCGTCTGCCTGTGCTGTTCTTCAACCTGCGGCCAAACAGACAGTGGCAGGTGTATTCGGTTTTCTCAGCAGACACAGAATTGAGATACAGCTCTGAACTTTGGAGGTTGAACCTGCATAAGGTGAGCAGCGGCATAGCTTCGGGCTTTACATACCAGGCTCCCCCAAAAGGGATTCAAGTCATGGCTCCAATAGACGTGCCCTCTGGTTCTGAGCATTCTGCAGGCTTTTCATGCACAGTACAATGCTTG
This sequence comes from Symbiodinium sp. clade A Y106, assembly GCA_003297005.1. Classification (NCBI taxonomy): domain Eukaryota; class Dinophyceae; order Suessiales; family Symbiodiniaceae; genus Symbiodinium; species Symbiodinium sp. clade A. The sequence goes on from BGNK01002642.1 coordinate 43,102, forward strand.
CAAGGATGTCTCGGACCATAAAACCCTTAAGACAAACCTTAGCCCGAAGCCCTTACCATAGCCCCCTGTGCAGCATGCTCAGTACGCCATGTCCCCTTGCTTCACCCTGATCCGATCCCCGGCCCGAGCCCCATCAGCCCTACTGTGAGACATAAAGCATGTACATTTACATGTACATGTAAATGAATATAAACATATATATATATATATATAATAGAGTTAGGTAGGTAGGTAGGTAGGTAGGTACGTAGGTAGGTAGGTAGTTCTATTTCTATTTATTTTTAATTACTTATCAGCCTATATCCCTAAACCCTTTATCTCAAAATACCCCAAAACTCTCTATATCCATATGCCGCAAAATACCCTACACCTATCCCAAACCCGCCGAGCTCGCTGAAGCCCTCGATCCGGCAAGAAGTGTATCCGAAGGTGCGGAGGTTAGAATCGAACCCGCCGCAGGGCCGGCATGGGCCTTGGCTGTCCCGACTTTCGGAGTTTTAACTGGGTTTGGCGTTTAGGGTTTCCCAGGGCTGCTGAGGGTGCCAGATTCCGAAACCGTAAACCCAGTAACCATCTGGTCCAATTTCTTTTAGGAGATAGCGTTCTACCCTGGCATGCAGAGTTCTTGTTTTTGCAGTCTTACCCAACAGTCATTGCTACAACTTCTAGCGGGCTGGACAAGCCAGGGGCTGGGGCTATCAGAGCTGTACCAAGAGGCAAAAAATGCGCCAGCTGAACGAAGACACAAGGAATGGATGGAGTTAGATGCACAATTCTCTTATGAACCCTTAAGTATAATGTGTGGCGGGGTTGCAAGCAACGCCGGATCACGACTCGGGAAGTTTTACACCCGAGCGAGCGACATCTCGCAGGACACACCTTAGACCCTAGGTCCTAAACCCCAAACCTATATAGACCCTTCTTCCTAAACCTTAGCCCAAATCAGTTTGGATGTTGCGAGTCTATAGGGAACCGGCTTTGGCAGTCGGACCTGTGCATCCGACGCATCCGAAGCTCTTGCCAAACCCTTGGTTTAGGAACATTCCAGGACCCTCCTTGTGCCCTCAAATAGGGGTATATGGCCCCAAATAATGGGTACTTAGGGTCTATTAGAGGGTAGATGGAGGGTCTAGGTTCATGTTGGGAGTTTGCCTTTTGTGTTTGTAGGGTCCGGGTAGACCGCACAGACTTGAAGTTCTCAACACCCCCCAAACGGTACCTTGCAAGGCCAAGTCCTGATAGAAAATTTGAAAAGTTCTATGATTCCGATGGAGTCCCCTACTTCCTCCCCAGACTTTCTTCATGCCAACAGTCTCAAGCACATGGTATCAGCATTGGCGCATGTGTCGGGAATTGGACACCCCCAGCCGCAAAAACCAACAGCTCTCGAACCCTGACGCTTGACGCGCTTGAATCCTAGAGCCAAGAAAGCTACACCTGAACGCACTTAAACCCTGGACCCCAAACCCCATTATCAAACATGTCTGGGTCCCTAAACCGGTTGGAGCGTGGCAGAACCGCCAAGTTCGTTCCACACCGATCCAGATGCCCAGCAGCGAGGATAGTCTTTCGATATGCAGCCACCCCGTACCGTTTAGAACCGAACGTTTACCTGGACCCACAAAGCATACGAAATAGTAGGTTATGATCCCATTGTTATAGGGTATAACCCGTCAAGTTGTATAGGTTATGGGATGAGTTTTGGATTTTAAGGTTTATGGGCATTTACGGGTCTTGGCCCTGGAATCCTTACACGCCTCCTCAATGCACAAGTCATAGATGAAGCGAGCAAATGGCGAATGCCTCACCGGATGCCGGCAGTGGGGCGCTCCTGCTGGTAGAAGACCTGCGGCTCCGCCACACCTATTGCAGGGTTGCGGATAAAGAGTTCAGGGTGTGGGTATGTGGCTAGGCATACTTGAAGTCTAATTTTGGAGCTTGAATGTGTGCGTGAAGGCTTGCTTACAGGCTTGTGGTTGTAAGTTATAAGTGCAAACGGTCGGCAGCTGTTGTTCGGGGTTTCGCAGCTTTCTTGATGCGGGTGCTTGCCGTCTTCAGTTATTCTACGGAGGCGTCGCTGCGATCGCTGTCTCAGTCTACCTGCTTTGTGCGGGACAAGTTTCGGGTTTAGGGGTTAGGGGGGTTCGGGTTTTGGCACATCACCGTGACCATTCATGCTAGACCGTGAGCTTGCACTTGTATACATTCTGGAGGGATGGTGTCATGATGCAGCTTTTCGTTTTTTCACTATCGTTTGCAGATTGAGCAAGAGCCTGGTGAGATGCTCCGTGTAAGCCCGTGCTTTCAAACATTGTCTTCGGCTTGGACTTCTTTGCGGCTCTCGGTCTCTGATCATACAGTTTTCTAGACGGGATCTATAAGGGATAGCACAGTTCTATAAGGGATCCTTTAGGGTTTTATCAGGGACAGTCTACACTTCACCTCGGGATGAGCCAGGAGAGGCCTTGGATACTCTCCAAAGTCAGCTCAGCAACAACAACGCAGAGTTAGATTGGCCGAGAAGCATCGCCGAACATGCAACTGAAACCCTGGAACCGTTATTGCCATCATCACCGTCATTGCTATCGATAGCATGTCTAGAGTTACTGTTGCTTGTTAGTTTTCGTGCGTATTGTTAATCTACTTCGTCGACATCGGAGACTTCAGTCAAGCGCTGTTGCCACGTTCTCGGGTGCGCTTGTAGGAAAGACTGGGTCTCTCTAGACACGGAAGGTCAGCTGTCTCTAAATGCCCTAACCCTTATGTAAAGGCACTACATCCCTGAACCAGGACTCAGAGCACCACTGTGAGCCCAAGGGTTTTCAAGCTAGGGTACCAGAAAATACCTGGCCAAGCATAGGACAGGAGTCGAGGATATGCGGGTACCTTAAGGAAGGCTTTTACTTACACCCTCATCTCTAAACCCCAAACCCGGGAGAAAAATACACACTAAACCCTAAACCCCTAAAAAGAGCCCGAAGAGCCTTGAAGAGCGACGGACCCGAGGCTGGCCCTGGCTTCTTTGGGCGCTTTGCCGTCACGAAGCTTCGTCTCCTTATACCGCTTATCGGGTCCCTGAAACCCCTGAGGCATAGAGGGGTTTCGGGTTCAGGGTTTAGGGCGTGCTTGAGCACTTGAGCTAACATAGTCATATTGTCAATACGGGCAGCGACAGGGTGCCGTCAAGGAGGTAGATAGGGATCAGAAGAGGGATCCTGGTGTCATAAATGATGGCACCATGTGTTTTTCTGGTTTGATGAATGATGAAGGAGCCATGCGCGTTTGGGTTTGGTAGTCTTATATTGATCTTATATCTGCACACTAGTAGACCACAAGGGGTGAGGGTTGCAGGGCTTTGGGGCTTCGGTGTTAGCTCATCGGCAGAGTCTGGGTTCAACAAAGGTCCTTTTTAGGAGACCCGACATTCCGGAGACCTATCAGGGAGTTTCGGAAAATAGGGGACCCTAATAGAGTACACTATATAGTAGGATCCATATAAAAACCCCCAAAGTAAGGTAATTTTCGGAAACTCCCATCTAGAGGCTCTAGGGTCCCTCATATTGGGGCTGAGAGCTCTTCCAGGACAAGTTGCAAAGAACCCCTTATCCGTACTGCCTGGATCCCCTGGACCCTGAGGATAAGGGCTTCCCTTCAACCGGAACTCATGAACCGTTAACCCCTAAAGCTTGAACCCTAAATCGTACATCCTAAACCGCCACCCTGATCCATGACTGGTCTAAAGCTTACCGAAAACGCTGAAAAGTAGCTCAAATACTGGCCCAGCAGCCATAAAACTTCTGGGGCCCAGGTAAAGCCCGGAAGCTTGAACCCCCTAACTTTTAAGCCCTAACCCCAGCCCTGACCCATAAACCGGTCTAAACCCTAAACCCCAGGGTTCCTAGATCCTCGCCCGTTTTGCCTAGTTGTGAGTGCTGAAATCCCAGGGTTCCTAAAGCCCCCCGGCTTCAATGTCTGGAGCCTTGGGAGCTTCCCAGGACCGAAGAGCATCTTCGTCGTTCTCGTGGTGGCGCTGGCACCAGAGCTGCAGAGAGTTCGGCTTTCAGGATCTTTCAGGGTTTAGGGTATCAAGATCTTGAGGGGTTGTGAGTTTAGCGTATCGTGGCTTTAGGGTAATCGGTGCACTTAGGGGCATTATTTTGGGCCATGTGGGCTTTGAGTAGAGGTTGGAAGGGCTTACTGTAGGGCGTAGGTTTAGCATTTGGGTTCAGTGCCAAGGGTGTTTCAGCTGAGGCTCACAGGTATGGCTTTTTCGTCAACAACCAGTGGGCATTTCGACCACATAGCTTGGTTCTCCTCAATCTTTGATTTTGGTCTGTACCGATCTTGTCGCTCTTCCGGGTCAACCAGCGATGGGCAGTAGGTAGGCTTAGTAAGGCTGAGTACCTATGATCCCTATGTACAGTCGCAACAACCCGAACACAAAGCCTACCTCTTAAACGGCCGTGTGTGACCATCTCGGTCTCTCCCTCTTTGTCTCTCTGTCTGTCTGTCCGTCTGTCTCAATGTACGCATGCGTCCCTTCACCCCAGCCACAACGAGCGTTCTAACACCCTGCAAGCCGGAGTCCCTAAACTACACGCTTTCCTGATCCAGTCTGCCCGGCTCGTTTAGCCGAACAGCTAGGAATTTGTGCGTAAGAGTAAGAGTAAGGAAGACACGGCTCTGAGTTTCATGACCATCAGCCCGACATCCTCAGCTCCAAACCCAACTGCTCAAGCCCCAAGTTCTTGAACCCGAAACGCGACTCAACGACTAAAGACAACTCAGCTAAAAAGCCTCAGGCCATCGCAATACTGCGGAGTACCGGGCACTGCCAAAGAGGAGGCCGTGGAGGTTTATTGAGCCTCGGCCTTTGAACCACTGTCACTGTTTGTATACTAACTGGGGTTTTGGGGGTTTGATTTGGCCGGAACCCTCTAGAGTTTACTCTATCGTCGGCTACCTTCTTCAGCTAATTGCCTTACCCTAAACTCTAAACAGGCGGACTGGCGAGTTCATCCACAGTCCGATACACTTAAAACACCCTAAACCTAAAGCCTAGCTTCAAAGGTTTGCCGGACTCCTTGGACCGATCCTGGCGGCCGGCTACAGCGATGACTCTGTGCCTTCGTCTGCCGGCATTTGTGGCTTGAAATAAGGGCTGCGAGGTTGGCTTAGAAGGGCGCAAGGGGTTTTGGGGTTTGGTTTTCTTGGGGTTTTGGGTGATAGCTTTAAGATTTGGGATGTAGGATTTAGGTTTTAGGGGTGTTTAGGGTCTGGTTGCATAGTGCCTTCGTGCCGTGTTACGCGATTCCGTTGCGAAGTTTTACTCGGTCCTGTCGCGAAGTGTTGCTTTTGCCTGCCTTGTGAGTCGAAGTTGCGTTTACACTGGCCCAGCAAATCTTTAAAGCTGTTCAGGTACCTTTCGCAGAGGCCTTATGTTCTTTGAGTAGTGGCACTTGGGCAGCAGTAAATGGTGTTGGAGTTTCTGGAAACCCTAAAGCAGAGCCATGCAGGCACGCAACATCCAGAGAGAGAGAGCCACAACAGTCTTGAGACTAACCCCAAACTGACGGTCAAGGCTGGCTCGGCAGGGATCTAAGGTGAACTTTATAACCGAAGCTCAAGAAACTGCCCTCAAATTACATCACAAGCGCTGTTAGATCTACACTAAATATTCCTTGGCCACTCCGCACGACTCTCAGTTGTTAGATTAACTTCAGCCGTCCGAGTCTGCTTTACCAAACAGAACTTGTATCAGGGTTTCCTACATGAGCCCGACAAGTTGCCACTACCCATATAGAGCTCTTATGGTAACACCCTGACCATGCAGGGGCCTAGGACCCTTTGAGACCATGAGGTTCAGGAGCGAGCATTATCAGATGTGCACAGGTGGGTCTCGCAAGGCATGCTTTTTTGCAGCAGCATCTGGCAGGGCCCACATGAGAGTCGGAGCGCAATAAAGCCCCTGACTGCCAGAAACATAGATTTGAACAATGACGGGCCCTGATTCGCGGGGTTCGTGGGGATTAAGAACCAGGGTCTTCTTCATCAAGTTCCTTTTGCAACGCAGTCCTAATCCTCAGGTTTGGTTGGTGGGCTGTGCTGCCGATCCCGTGTTGTGGAGTCTGGCATCCGTCGATGCCATGCAGCCCGGCGTTCGAAAGTGATATGTTGCTACCACTCGGGGAAGTTTTATCAGACCCTATACTGGCACTGTGGTAACCAAAAAAGTGTGGTTAGCATCCAGTGATGTGCAAACCCTAACACGCTTTGCAATAGTGTACTACAGTAATATAGGTTAGTAACTATACTTTGATATATTGGCCTTGATGGGGCCAGTTCTGGAGCAAGGAGAAAGTCGCATGAATCTAGAAGCACAGTGCCTTAAGCTCTGCGGAACGCTAGAGGACGAAGTCATAAAATCCTATGTTCGAATTAGCTTCTCTTGATGTGGACCCGAGCCGAGCTGCACGCATGGGAAGGCTGTTTATTCGCACAGTTCATGAAGTGTTCATGAAATCCTTGATCAGGTTTGCCTTGCGGTCTATACTGGGGTATGTTTCCGTCATCCTGTAGTATAGCTTAAAATTTGAAACACAGAGACAACCCAATCTCATGACTCCAGGCTTAGCACGTCTGATGTCGTTTTCGGCATCCCGCCTACATTCTCCGCTGTCGTCCCTTTCTTGGTTCTTCAGTTTTATGGCCAGGGTCCTATCGTACGAAACAAGGTGACCAGTAGAAGGAACAAAAATAGGATATAATGGGTACGGTCCGTGCTTCATTGATCTTCAAGGAAGCACTCCTTGTTTTCAGAATTCAGAACTCACCCAACATTGTAACCCTCATATGCACGGTGCTGTTTTCATATTGAGGGGTTGTATACTATAATAGAGGTGGAACACGAGGATCCCCTTGTATTAGACCCTAAGAAAATTGTACCGTAAGAAAATTGTACCGTAGTACCCCAGAGCGGTGTTCTAGTTTTTCAGGCCCTTAGATGACCTAACTTCCCTTCGTGCGACCCCTGATAACCACAACTCCTATATCGCAACACGCACAAAGCTACAGAACTTCATTGAACCGGAAGGGGTGCATTCAGTCTGTGATGGAGACTCAGTTTTTGGCATGGTGCACCTAGACCATGGATTGTCGTAGTAACATGGTTGGGATGGCTTAGTTCAGGGGACCTTAAACGAGGAACTACACTTCAGAGTCTAGGTTGGGTTTAGATTCTAGATATGAGCAGCTTCCTCAGCCCGAAGGGGGATCTGAAGAGTTTCCCAAATCGTCGGCGCCTATGCCGTCACCCACCCCAAGCTCAGGGTATCACTTGCGATGGCGAAAGCGCCGAGCTGGATTTCCCTCTTGGGCTCTCCGGCAGCAGCTTCGAGGAATCAGTGCTGTCCTTGACTTACCCAAAGATTGCAAACATTGCCCTGTTTCGGGTGTACCAGTCCGGACATTTATGTTAGCTGCTTTTGAACATGGGTCGGCTTTGACCCTTTGAGTTACTGAGTGTTTGGAAGTGCCTGCGATCTCAGACGCGCCAGCCAGTTTACAAGTTTCGTGAACGTCTTCTCCATGTATGCAGCTTGCATAAGATTTCTGGACCGCGAACCAATCATTCGCGCAGAAAGCCTTAACCCGTTCTTATAGACACTGGTCTTCGGAACTAGATCCCGACGTGCCAACTTCAGCTTTTTGCCGCCTTTTCGCAGGCTTCAATGCAAGGTGCGTGAACCGACTCTTTGTTGGCTATCTAACTTGGATGTGTGTGCCCCAGCTTTTCCCGACATTCCCGACGAGGCTCCTTCATTGTGGCAAAGGGCGCTTCTTTGCCGCTGGCGCCCGCAACCGCCTTTCTTTCGGCGCTCCCGCGGCTTTGTTTGGTGCTTGAGATCCAGGGCTCCACAATGGACAACCCAGGGGGACCCGGTATCATGTGGTCAACATACCACTACAAGTCGGAGACTATAAGTGCATGGTCGTAGTTTTGTTTGCCTCGATTGCAATTAAAACGCTATTACTAGCCATTTCATTACAGCCTAGAGACCAGGCCTGCCAAGTTTAGATTATAGGCCGTGTGCCGCACTGCTCAGGGAAGATGTATCAAGAAGCCACACCTGGGCAGTTCCGGTCATACATTGAACCCCAAATCCTGCATTTAACTACTCATTTAACTGCTTGCTTTTGGATGACCAGGGATGGACCCTAATTTGAAATCCTGCCCAATCCTTCAGATCCAGTATGCGAACATTGAACAGAAAGTTCGAAAGCAGCCAAAGAGGGAGAGCAGGTAAAGCTGGTGCCAATGGCGGCCTTCCAGGTATGGATTACGCGTGGGAGGTGCAGAGAAATGGGAACTCTCAATAATAGACTAACAAGCAGTGTCCTCATTATACAGATCAATGAGGCATCTCGGTTTCAACAAATCTGTTCGTATGCAGCATCTGAAGCTTGTTCGCATACAGCATCTGAAGCCTGAACCCGAGAGTTCTAAGCCCTGCGAATTTGCACAACCTCAGGTGCTAAATTAAGGCCCGACACCCCCAACCCTGACTTAGGATCCCTAAACCCGACAATCCTAACAGCTTCCACCCAGGTGCAGCATCTGATTATGTCCTTCTGCCTGGATGAGGTGCTCGGAGTAGAGTTGTGAAAGTGTGGAGCCGAGCCCTCCTAAGCCGTAAGTAGATCGTCAAGGCTTTGCTGGGGCATTCCGGTGTTAAATACTACTAGTAGCATAATAATCGTAGAATAGTAGTGTAATGATACGAATAAAACACTATAATACTATATTTCCATAATACTGTAATGATACCAGAATACTACCATTATGCTAGTTAGAGTTTGGGGCCTTGTCCGGTTTCAGCGCAAAGACGTTTTCTCGGGTTTAAGGTTTGGGGTGCGCATGTAGGTTCTTGGGATTCAGGAAGCTGTATCCAGGGTTTGCCTGTAGTCCCCAACCCGAGGCGGAAGCACCGTTGTGTCTTTTTTCCACTTTGGCGTCGAACTTCAGGGGTGGAGTGCAAGGAGGGTGGTGTGCACAGTTCAGAAGAAGGATGCAAGGGGGAAATCCATGTCGGCGAACGGCGAATTTACGAGTGTAAATTATGTAAGGCTAGAGGCAAGCGACTGATCCCTGAACCCCAAGCCGCCTCTGAAAGGCATATAGATTGGCAATGAAGCTGGTAGAACCCTAAACTCTGTTTTTTCGCCGTTCTCGGCTCTCGGTGTGTTTTAATCGAGCCCGAAACTTTACAAGGAGCCCAAAAGTCCCTGAAGAATGAGCGTTCTTATGTATTTCTGGAGCCCAGGAGATCCTAAGCCGCCCGAAGCCGAAGGACTGGGGATGCTGCCTGACCCTCGCAGAGAAGCTGCTGTGGTCGCAGGCAGCATCCCAGGTTTAGGGTTTAGGGTTTAGGGTTCTCAGAGAATACGGGCGAACCCCACGAGACCAATGAGCGTAAAACTCCTCACAGAACTTTCTCGAAGCTAGTCGGATGCATGACGACTTCGGGTCTGTGAGATCTAGCTATAGACCCGTACGGTTTGGGATGTTCGGGCTTTTCGGCTTCAGATGATTCCCAGGTCTGTGCGGTTTAGGGGTCTGACGGTGTTTGGTTTATAGGCTTCACATGTAAGGGATTTTAAGCCCTTTTGCTGTAGACTTCAAAGTTAAGGTTTGAGGTGTAGGAGGGTTCGATTTATGAGCTTTCGACTCCAACCCCACCTCCGCTCCGCGGAACAGGGCGCCGGCTTTCTTTGCGCAGTGCTGTCAGAGGCACTTCTCTCTGGGCCTTCCGGGTTTGGCTAAATGCTACTGCTTTAATTAAACGAAGAATCCCCAGATTAAGGCCCTAAACCCTAAACCCTAAAACAGATAAGCCCGAATCCCCAGATTAAGACCTCGCCTGGTATTGCCGAGTGTGAGCGTCCAAAATTTTTGAACCCTGCGGAAGTCGCGGGCTTCTTGAATCAAGGCAGTCTAAGTAGTAGAGAGGTTTGGGGTTTCGGGTTTAGGGTTTAGTGTATAAGGGCCTCATTCGGCATGCTGTCGGCTTTATTGCACTTGCGGCAGGCCCCAAGCAGTCGGAGCTCTGCCAGACCTTAAACTCCTGCTACGGAACTCAACCTAGGGCTGCAATTAACTTAATACTGGTTTTGCTAGTAGAAGGTTACAAACTATACTTGCAGTTACTTGCATTGTCAGCAGCAACCTGTTACAATCTAGGAATCTGGAGCCACATTATAGGTAATGGCAGCCGTCGAATCTTGTGGGATTCGCAAGGGGTGTCTCGAGTGTTGAAGGTGTCAAGGTTGGCCCAGTAGAATTAACGCCATCGGGCCGTTACGAGCTTCGGGCAAGAGAGGCTTACGAATGGTTTTAAGTTTCTCTACCAGGAGTGAAGGTCCCTGAATGCCGCGTTCAATAGACAGCGCGAGGCCGCGCAGACTCGCTTTCATGGCTGGCCACCCCTCCTTGTGCCGCCCGGTGCCGGAGTTATGGGGTTGCAGCCTTGAAGTGTGGAAAGGCAACTTATTTGAACAATATGTTGGGGTTCCTTGTGCTCTTGTCACAGCTCTCGGATTTCTTCAAGTGGCTACTTCAGACCGTGAAACAGATGATGTGCAAAGGGCAGGATGCTGAGCAAGTTTCTTGAATGTGTTACTTGTTAGGTGTTTCTCCGATGTGAGGGAGTCGTTTGTCCTTATGGTGGCGTGCGATGTGCAATCGAGTTTATTGTCCGGGTCCATATTGGGGCCCCTCTGTTATAACGGACAGTTTTATAGGCCATTTTGAGAGTTTGGAAGCAAAGCCCTGCACTGGATCTCATGCAAGTTGTAAGTGAACTCATAAGTTTCAGAAGTCGAGTCTGCCTGAAACCTACTTGCAAGCCTTACTGTATAATCTTACAAACCATAAACACCAAGCGCCCGAAGACAAAGACAAACAAGCGACACACTAGACCCGGATGCATGGTTAACCCTAAACCCGTCAACCCGAAACCCCTACATAATGCAGTACATCTATACGATAGGCATTGAGGGGCTATGGGGTACTAATGTGGCTCATATGCTCCCGCACCTGCCTGTCTGGTGCTTAGAAGGGAATGGGGGAATGGATCCCTATAGTAGTCCCTATATAGTCCCCAATACTAGTAAACCTTAAACAAGTCAGGTTCTTTTTTGCCTTGGCGGCCCTGGGTCTCTTCCTGCTGCTGATTGCACGGCTTTTTTGGCGCCTGCTGCCCTCAAGGCGGACTTGGTGCAGGGTTTTGGGGTTCAGGAGTTTGCGCCTTTGGGGTTTAGGGTTTAGGTTCTATAGGTTGTAGTGTTTTGGTTAGGGCCCTCATGTCAAGGCGGACTTACTTCGGTGATTTTCCGGCTTTGCGCACCGGAGGGTTTCCTCAGGCTTCGGGCTTTTTTTGGTTCAGGTTAGGACCTGGAATAACCTGGTGGTTTGAGGGTGAATTATAACTATAATAAGCCCTGAGAACCTTAGCCCAACTCAGCGTTTCAATCCTCAATGCGGCATCCACCCGGAAGCCACACACGAAGTCAAAACCCAACACCCGCGACCCTAAGTCCTAAACCATGCATCCTAAGCCCAAGTCTTTGCATCACCAAGTCAGCAAGTTGAGACAATGCTTTGCAGGATGCAGGCCTGGGCAGCTGTGCTGTCCACTGCGGCTTTCCGGCTGATCCCGAATTTTAAATTAATGTGGGTCGAAATGGTTAATAGCAGTATTCCGTCGGGTTCCTTGTTGCAGTTGTAGTACAGTATGCTCCAACATCATATTCTGTTTGTTTAAGCCCTTTATTGCATTCTCCCAGCAAGAGACATCCAAACTTATCGTTCCCGTTTTTGTTTAGGGTTGTGTTCAGTTCAATCTCTTCGAACGGATGCAAGGCACTTCCCCGAGGCGTGCTTTTGGGCCAAAATGTTTGGGAGCAAAAAGGCTGTCAAGCAGGTTCATCGCCCAAGATTTGGGGCGTAGGACCCGGCGTGGGATTTAGCACTTTAGGTTTTAGGGTGGGTTTAGGGTTTTAGGGTTTAGGGTTTCTAGAGTTTCAGGCTTGGGGTTGAGGGTGAAACTTTAGGGAAGATGTTTCCGGAGCCCCCGAGCCTCATCCCGCAAACCCTCGGCCACCCATTATGCTGTGTTTCGGAGCAAGCAGCCACGAAGAAAGCAACAACTACTGCATTGGCTTCATGATTCGTGATGTTTGCTATAGTAATATAGTATGAACCCACGAATGCTCGGCTTAAGCTTTTGTTTCCAGCAGACTCCCTGTTGTGATAAGTTGAGAAACGCGTCAGTTCTTTCCATCAGATTCTATTGTGCATCTTAAAAGAGGCCTGAAGCCCTTCAGCCCGAAAGCTTGCAAAGGTCACCGGAGGAATTTTCCTCTTTTGGGGCCTCACTGGGGCTGGGACCGGTGACGCTTTCGAAGCTCAGCCGCCACTGCTTTGGCTCCTGCGCTACATCCTTCAGCCGCCTGAGAGAAGGACACGGATCTCCCAAACAGGATTCTGGCACCCGTGCTAGAGTATGAGTTGGACACAGCTCCTGCCAGTTGTGTGGGCCAAAGGCTCAGTGACTAGACATTGGGGCTTGAGTCGGAAAGCATACTTTCATTTTCTGCGAAGGGGGGCCAAGACTATAGTGACCACCAAAACTCTCGCAAAAACTCCCCTTACAGTTATGTAAAGCATACCCGACCCCAGACCCCTTTTTGTTTTCTAACCCTGTGAAACGAAGGCATAGGATGATCGTGGACGTGTGTTCCCTGAGTGCTGTGTCGGATAAAGCTCTTGCCCGTAGGACGCTTTTCCTGCAGTGGCCGCTGCTATTGATCGCCGGTGTGACCGGTGCCGACGTCCTCGCACGTAGGCCCGGCGCTGCTCCTATAGTGGCGAGAACGAAGATTAACCTATCAGGGCATCCTCTAATTGGCAGAGCCCATTGCCAGGGGTGGCCAGAATCGTATACCTATAGACCTAGACAAGCTTTGACTTGTACTCGTGCTGTCATACACATCCGTTGTTGTGATCTGCTCGCCACCAAAAGGAAGAAGAACTTATGTATAGCTAGACGTTGAGACTTGAATCGGGAAGCATACTTTCATTTTCTGCAAAGGGTGACCAAGACTAATGACTAATAAAATACTGGCAAACATCCCCTTATATACAGTAATGTACAGTATACCCGACCCCAGACCCCTTTTTGTTTTCTCTGTATGTTCGTCGTATGTGCATAGCACGTACAGGCCTTCGCTCGTGGCAACGGGGCGGATTCCAGTATGTTTGTTTGTATCTCCAGCTCTGTGCTTGGTTGGGATGACGCTTCTCTACCATTATTTTCTCGTTGATATGCATTCATGTACACACGACTGCATGGATGGACACTCGGCGCTCTGGCCTCCCAGGACTCACGACCGTATTCGCCGTAAGCGATCACAACATAAGGCTTATGGACCTACAGTTCAAGTTTTCAGGATCCTTCATTGCTTCTGCGAGTCTCGGGTGTAGGGTTGAGGCATTGTTGGGTTTCGGATAGGTAATTGAAAGCGTTTCGAAGTAGGTTAAACCGAGCCGAGCACTCCACCCGAAACCCCCCAAACTGTAGTTGATACTCAATGCAGCAAGTCTTGCATCCGATGAGGCTTAAGATTCAGGACTATGGTTAACAAGGAACCTCGGCCTGCACAAGCTTGCTTAAGTCCTTAAGGCTTAAGGGTTCTGTAAAGTGGGTAGTTCTCTAAATTGGGGTCCCTGTTTAGATCTCCAGAATGGTACGGCACTCTTATTAAAAGGGCCTTAAAAGGGACCCGAATTTAGAGAACTACCCACGTGCTTAATGCTAGCCATCAGAAAGCCCCGACAGGCTCGCATCGGCGTCCAAAGGCCGCCCCACCAATCGGGACAAGCACTTCGTCCGTGGCCGCGTTGCATCGAGTTCAGAGTCTAAGCCCAAGGCCTTAGCCACTATAGCTCCGAAGGCTGGCATCAGAAGAGCCTCGTGCCGCCATCGCATCACAAACAAATCCGAGAATCCACAATCCAAGCCCTTCAACTTACAGGGTTAGGGACTAATACAGAAGCCCAAATAAATCATTGCCAATGATATTCCTCATTGTTCCTTACTCCCCTAGTAATTACAAAGGCCCCTACATTATAGGCTTCGGTCTGTCAGTCTACAGACCTTCATTTAGGTTGCGAAGTATATTGAGGATCTGTTATTGGGAATATCTCTCTCTCTCTCTCTCATACTATGCCAGATCGAGGCAAGACATTCCATGCGCTGGCCCTGGTCCTCTTCGTGCCTCCTCTCTGTGAAGGCGCGGCCTTGCCCTGGGAATCGATCGATGTGGGTTCTTACGGTTTAGGGTTGATGGTGTAGGGCTTAGGGTTCAGGGTTTAGGGTTGTAGGGTTAAGTTCTTGAAAGGGGCCGAGGTTCATGAGGCTTTGCTCGGGCGGATGCTTCCAATATCCAATCTTAATGCTCTATGGTTCATCTAAGTCATGCTTCTGCCAGGTTCCACTTCGTCTGGTACTGGACTGCTTCTGTAATTAGACTTGGGTTCCTGGGTGGCTCCCCACAGCAGAAAAGCACACATGCACACATCCCAAGATAAGGATGTCCTGCAATTGAGGTCGTTGTAAGAAATTCCCCGCACGTGGTAGCGACTAGAATAGGCGAACAGCCATCGTAACATGAAAGCCATTGACGGAAAAGGGTTTAGAAGTGATTGGTCTACATTACTTTCGAATTAGGGTATCACGGCCGCACCAGGTCTGGGACCCTTCCTGTCGCTGTCGTTGCTGATAGCTGCGCTTCTCTTCCTGCTGCTGGAGCCCTGGGTTCTTGAAAAGGGTTTAGGGTTTAGCGTTTTAGGGATTTAGGGTTTAGGGTTTAGGGTTAACTGTCTGGGGCTGAACTGTGGAATATAGAAGCAGTAGGGCTTGGGGTTCCTAGTCCCTCTGACATGAAGGTTTCCTACAATATTATAAGGATAGTTGAGCAGGTAAACTGCAATTAGTCGACACTTACTTCTGTACACTGTAGAGGCTCCGAAAGGCCCAGCAAGAAACTTTTTCAGGCCATTAAACAACAAAGAAGGACTCTTGATATTGACATAAGTCCCAATGCCAAGCTTGTCAACTCTTATGGGCTGCTATACTTTGGGGTCTCATTCTGGGAGGTTGACTTGTTGCTTCCACGCCCATGCAACCAAACACCGTAAACAACCCTGAAAACTTAAACCTCATAAAAACCCAAGCCCTGTGCAGGAGACCTTGCGATTCTACAAGACGCCCCACCTCGCTGCATTGCTCGATGGCCGCTGGCCCGTTCTGTAGTAGCCCACATATGATGACCGACATATGGTCACTTATCATAATTTTTAGTACGACAGGCCCCCAAACCGTGTTCTAATCATTCTAATCATTTAGCCTCCTGCACTATTGGATTATCCGGATCCCAGAGGACCTAAGCCCAAAGCGTTTCGGGTAAGACGCAGGCTGCCACCCAAATTTAGGGTTTACGGAGTTGGGTTTGGGATTGAGTTGTTTTTGGGGGGTTGCTCCTAACTGCAGATGTCAAACTGTCAGGAGCTGTCACTGTGCTTGACACAGTTTGAGAAGTGATGGAGTTTCCATCAAAGCTGCGCGAACAGACCCAGAACCACTTCGGTCCGCAACGCCAGAACTGAAGACTTGCGAGGGGCAAATTGATTGTTGTGATTTTCATTGAAGCGGGGGTGCTGATATTCCAGGTTTTATCCGTAGCTAAGTTGGAACTGAACGCTTGACGTTGGAACCATTGGGGTTCTTTGCTTTACTTTTGTCATGCAGTTTGTCAGGTCCTATGGCCCGAGACTCCAAACCAAAAAGACCTAAAAGCCAGAGCCACGCAGGCTTGCCTACTGTGCAGATGCGAGACCCGAAGCCTAAGCCCTAAAACGCCGGAAACCGCAAACGCCAAAGCCCCGCGCGAGACTCCCAGAAAGCCCAAGCCTTGAAAACTCGAAGCCCGCAAGTCAACATCGCAAAGGCTTCGTGGGCCAGCACCTCGTCTTCACAATTTGGGATAATATAGGGACCTTAAGCCTTAATAGTTAGCTATAATATTTTGGTGGCTCCATATTTACAACTGTAGTATACTATACCCCAACGCCCTATTCTAATTACGAATGCCCTGATGTAGTAATGCGTAGGGCCCCTTGTTATCGGAGCTTTTGGTTTAGGGATGTTGAGAGGCTAGCTCACGGGGCTTAGCTTGAAAGCTCGTGCAATTTGAAGCCATGGGGGTGGGTTCCGAGGGAAGCGTTCATTGTTCAGGTGCTTCGGACTTGGGAATGTGTTCTAGCATCCCGGAGCCATCCTGGGCCCTCAACACCAGGCCCGTAATCCCAAAGCTGTTTTAGAACTTCGTCACACACCCAAGGTGCTGTTAAACACACCAGTCACTGTTTAATGAAATATTAATGTGCCCATAGGTACAGGAGCCCTAAACCCTTAAACCCCAAAACTTCGGTGAATCCTTGCGAGACGGAGAAAGGGTTTAGGGTTTAGGGGGTTTAGGGTTTAGGTTCAACAAAAACCAAAACCTTCGCAAGCCAAAGGTATTTAGACAAGCGGGAAGATATCGCTCGAGGAGACCTGGCCACCTGGCTTTCTGGCTGACTGGGAGCTACTACTATGGCTGCCACGTATGCTTTGTTGATTTTTTTCGACCACCGTAAACGTTTCCCCACTTAATTATATAAGCACTTCCTAATTGATAATGAAAACACTTTGGGGCCAATGCTTTGCATCCCTGCCCTTTCAGCCCGAATTTGCATTAGACGGTCCGGAGCAAGAGCAGGAGGAGGAGCAAGAGCAAAAGCAAAAGCAAGAGCAGGAGCAAAACCAAATGCAAGAGTAAGAGCAACATCAGGAGAAAGAGCAAGAGCAGGAGCAAGAACGAGATCCCTCAATAATGACAGTATACGATGACAAGAAAGCTTTAAATTTATTATGATAAATACACTTTCCGAGTTTTATTTGGGGTGGACCCCCCCGTTCAATGTTAGCGGGAAAGGATTATTCCGCATATTCCGCAAGGCCCCCTGTAAAGTTCTGCGAAATTGAGCCCGATCTTCCACCAGGCCGGGGTTCAGGGCCATTTGGGGGTTTCCGAAAATAAGGGACCCCAATATAGTACCCTAGATAGTAGGATCCTTATTATTTGGACCCCCAAATAAGGTACCCCTAATTTTCGGAAACTCCCATTTGGGGATGCTTGAGACTGCAGCTTTCATTTTCGTACAACGAGCCCAAGCTTCCGGCTCGTTGTTTGGATAGTGGGCGGATTAGGGAAATGTAGAGGCCTTAATAATTAGAATCAGAATAGGGTTTGTGAGTGTATTGTTCTATAAGTATAATAAGGATCCCCCAAAACCCTATTCTGAGTATTAAGGCCCCTACATTACCCTAAACCCTAAACTCAGCCCACGTACATGCTAAGCGCTAAACCTCTATATCCTGAACCCTCTATCCCCTAACCTGAAACCCTAAACCGCCAAACCCCCAAACAGCCGCCAAACCCAGACACACACACACACATCTTAAGGTCCTTAATGACCCACTTCTAAACCCTTTTATAAACCTAAGGGCAAAGTTGAGGTCCTTAGGTAGGAGGGACAAATTGAGGTCCTTACCCACCTCTATTTGCTGCTGGGGTGCGCTCTGCCGATTTGGCTGGAAGGATCTCTAGAGCCTTGCCCGTGGGAGTTGTTGTTTTTTTTGAAGGGGGTGGGAGGGAGGGCAGTGATCTTCCAAATTTAGGATTTAGAGTTTCAGTGTTTGGGCTTTTAGCATTCTATCATGGCTTTCTGGGGATTTGTACAGTGTCCGTTTCGGGTTCTTGAGGGTCGTGCATGCGGATTTCTTGAGGTGGGGTCCCGCATTCTATCCTTCACAGTCCAAAAAGTGCAAAGTAGATACCATATGATACAGCTTTGGGATTCTAGCTTCCGAACAAAAGGTGATTTCTATAGGTGAGGTTGCAGGGTAGGGTCTTCACGATCAGGACCCTTTATTTTCGGGTTCTGTGCTTCAAAAACGTGGCGGCATGGAAAAGTTCAGCTTGTGTAGCCTCGTAGCCCCAGAGAGACCAACACCACTTGATTCGCTCTTGCGGCTATTGCGACAGGCACCCACGCCAAATGCTATCGTATTGTGTGCCTTTGTTATTTATTTATCGGGATTCCAGGAACATGGTTGAATGTCGGCAGTCCCCACCTGCTTGCCTACAAAGCTGCTATCTCAAACGCAAGTACATAAATTGGCGGGTCTTGCAGACCCTTTTTAACCCGTTCCTGCAACACATAAACCGTCATTTACCCATATGCCATATAGCACCCTGACGATTTCATTGTGGAACCCTTGTGTGCCTCGGTCGTTCTGAACAAGCAGAGAGGGATCCGTTCAAAGCGCCCGGGTCTAAGCCCCATCATCATTCAGCCGAGTGCAGACTCCCATGGGCACAGCTCTGAGACTTGACTTGACATTGCAAGGCCGAGAAGCGAGGATTGGGCCCAGTCAAAACTCCATCTAAAGCCCCCGTGTATGCATACACTCAGCGGGCTCGTTCATCGAGAAGCGGAGGGTGTTAGGGGTTCTTGACATATATTTCAGGTACTGCCGTTCAACCCGGATACGTCCTCGGCGTTGCGGCAGTGGGGCGGCCTTCTACTGATCGGGGTGCCTTTGCGGCGTCATACCCTACAGCCTGGCAACCCCCGGCCAAACATCCGTCCAGGCGCATCTCAACATTAGTTTGCTCGATCCCCTAAGGATTTAGTAGTGGTGCAGTGTTCAAGTAGAGGGCTACCCAAAGGACCAAACTCCCTGAATGAAGGAACAACCCATGTCTTGGGGTGTCTTGTTGCATACTTTAGGGACTTGTCCTTGATTGACGGTGGGTTTACTGTAGGGTTGACAGTTCATCTTCCCGCCTCTACTATTTGAAACCTTGGCTTCAGACTCGTTACTTCGGCGTATTCTTCTTCATTTTCATTGTGTTGGCAGTCCCTGTTCCAGTGCTGCTATGTACTCGGAGCACCATTGCCGCTAACATTATTCATTAATTGAGTAGTATTCGTCCTTCTGAGTTTGTGTAGCGGTCGTGCCTCGAGCAACACATCGTCCCAGTGTCAACCCCGAGATTCACTCGCCCAGTACCTGGGAATGAGGTGGGTGATTCTTGCGCGGCCATCGTCGGCATTCTTTTCGGCAGGTGGCCTGCATCAAAAGCCAACGCCTAGTTGCCCTCTCAGGCTCACCCTACACCGAAAAGTATCCCTGAACCCAAACTCTTGAACCGCAAGCTGAGACCTGTCGCCCTGTATCCGCGAAATTGAATTATGAGTTTCTAAAACCCCAAATGTAAATAAAATAGAATTCCTTACCTGGTAACCCTAGACTCTATACTTCCTGAAATCTCCACAAGGCATGCATGGCCCGGATCGCACCGCACGCTCGAGGGTTCTGCTGCCTTCCTTGCCGGAGTGCTTTTTGGCTCTGCGCTCCTCGGCAGAAGATGTAATATAGGGGCCTAAATAATTAGAATAGGGTTTGGGGGGTTCCTTATTTTCATTATAGTTTCATAGACCCCCCCCCCCCCAAACCCTATTCTAATTCCTAAGGCCCCTACAGTAGGATGTAAGGAGCTGTAGGGTTTATGTGGTTCAGGGTTGGCCTCAGTCAAGATGATGGGAGGTTGTGGCTTTGCTAGGCCCTGGCTTGAACCCAATAGCAATAGAAGGGTTTTGGTTCCGAGTTTGAGGTGAGAGGGTCTTTTGAGGCTGACCCGAGGGATCCAAAACCAGCCGATGTTTAGTAATATGCCGCATAATGTTTGGGGCGTATCCTGCTATGCTGTATGGGTTTTGCGATACAGGTAGTGTTTGCCTTTCAGGTTTGGGTGTTAGATTCGGGGTCTTGAAGCCTTCTAGGGCGGCAGCAAGGGTTTGAGAGAATTTAGCAATTCACGGAGTATGACGAGTCCAAAGGCTTGTGGTTCAAGGTGGGTCTGAGCAGGCGAAGCAGGGGCTTGATTTGTCGTGGTTCTGCACGCTCCATCATGCAGCTGCCGCATGTTCCGGCTGAGGGCCGGAGGTCGATTCGTTCTGTAGTTCCGGTATCCTACGGACAGAAGTCGCAAGTCAAGTCAAGACTTTCCGATGTAGTTGATGTCTCAATTCCTGGGGTGCCGTGGCTGCACCCTGCGTTGCCGGGGCTCTCTCTTCTTCTCGTTTCGCGTGCCTGTGCTGAGGAACGGCTTTGCCCTCTCTTGTGCTGCCGCGGCTCACCTTCCTATTCGTATGCTACAGTTGTGTTCGATTCGAAAAGCCGATCAGTACCCGTAGTTTGTTTCTGTTTCTTCGGTATCCCACCAACAGTAGCAGCACGGAGCCGCAACCCCGCAAATCCGAGACCTCCATTTCCCATACCCTAAGCCCTTCCCAAACAAGCCGTCCTTGAGTCCTCTGAGATGCCTCCTCGCAGCATCCGGGCGTGGCATCACATCTCTGCCAGCCGAGCTTCCCGCCGCTGGAGCTGCTTTAAATAGCAAGCCTGGGTTTAGAGCTTACAGCAATAGCAAAAACTCTCCATAACCATATAGGTGGTATCACCGAAACTGAGAGGTCATTGGATCCAGGTTTTGTGGTTCCACCCTGCGGATGTTGCTACAGGCGCCCCTTTAAGCAGTCGCGAGTTGCTTTTGTGCAGTCCATCTTTCTTTATCTCAATGTATACTTGGAGGTCCAATCAATCTAGCCTGATGAAGGTGATGCCCTGCAACCATGGGGTCATGACCTACAGGGTTATAGGGTTTGTATTTACGGGCGGTCCCCAAAAAGCACTTACACCGTAACGTTTCGTCGTCATGCATGCCAGTCACCCAGGCTTTGTTGGCGGCCACGGTCCTTTCGGCACTGCTTCTTGGCATGCTGGATCGGTGCTTTCGGGTGGAGGTCGTGGGGTTTAGGGGTTCAGGGTTTTGCTGAGCTTCCTGTAAGATGCTGCAGGGATGTACAACAGGGTTTCCTGTTTAACTGCCCGGGCAGTTATCAACACGAGAGTCCAATCTTTCGGTATGCCTCTGGGTACTCTACGAAAGCACGCTGTGGGGAATAGAGGGGTCGGAAAAACTAGTGCTAAGTGCTATGTTTATTCCTGAGGGACCCCTAAGCTCAAACCCTTATACCACTCTGACGGACCCCTCGAAGGAAGCCTTCTCCTCTTCCAATATCCCTTACTTAAGGAATATTTACCTTAAATGATTAAGGAACTCTCATCTGTTTTGAGGCATCTTTCTTAATTGAATTACGGGGTTTTAGAAGAGCTGGGCATCAGCACTGAGCCCGAAACATGGGACAACCACAGCAGCTTGCAGCCCCATAGCCCT
The DNA here is from genome assembly GCA_003297005.1 of Symbiodinium sp. clade A Y106. NCBI lineage: Eukaryota > Dinophyceae > Suessiales > Symbiodiniaceae > Symbiodinium > Symbiodinium sp. clade A. The sequence continues at coordinate 64,573 of BGNK01002642.1, forward strand.
CCGCCTAAACATGTTGACTTAAACAACTACGCCTTCAAGGTACGGAGCTACAGGCATATTATGTGTGTAAATATACACACATACTTAGGCCTTACCGATGTAGTTGGCACTTTACGGCCACAGTCGATATCCGACATGTGTACATGAACCCTGCTGGATAGAATCTTCAGTCTTTCCCTTGTCGAGGCTAGAGGTGTATACCGAAAGCTGCGTGGCTGATCTATGGACAGGCGTAGGAGGGTTTTCGGATTCGGGGTTTAGGGCTTTGGGTTGCATTGCAGCCCCTGCCAAAAAAAGGGCTTTGGGTTGTGAGTTTAGGGTCTGAGGTTTAGGGCGCTGAACTTTTGGCTAAGTCTTAAAATGTGAACCAAGTTTGTTGGCTTTGACGGGCTCTGAGTTTACTGGGCCGAGGATTCAACGTCGGGTGCTGCAGTTTAGGGTTTCCCGACTTGTGCAGGGGTGTAGGGGTGCAAGTCTGGCTTGAGTTTGGGATTAAGATACGTAACCCGTGGCTGCAGTTTCAACAACAGTTGGGTTGGCAGGTAAAGCTTTCGTTGTGGAATCGTTGCGGGTTTTGCTGGCAAGTATTCATCAAACCTGGTCCATAAAACATCGTTTGCCAAACCCTAAACAAGAGGAGAAAGTGTATTGCCCTGAGCAGCCCCAATTGACCATTTCGGGTCCTCAGCCTTCACCTGCCTTCGTATGGAAAACGTGTTTCCTTCAGGAGACACGATATCCAAAAGACAGACAGAAATGCAAGACACATATCTAGTAATCTAGTCGTTTCGGTGAAGCCAACCGTATAAAACAGTATGCAGTTGGCGAGTTGAGGCTTCGACAACTTGGTTTTGCCTCTGTTCTTCTGCCCCCTTCTGAAGTCTCTGCAAGCACGCCTTTGAGCAAATTTTGGGGGGCCTCACTGTGAAAGGCGCCCGGGGGAGATTGCCACAAAGTGCCGTTGTTCATTTCGCAGAAGCGGGATAGAAGGCCAACCGTAGGACCTTAACACAGGCCTACCTTGCATTTGTCACGAACCAGCAGCACGGATTCTGCCATAACAAGGCAGGGGTCGACGGTCGCACAACACTGTTTGATAAGGGTTGAGGCCCCCCTCAGGGTATCAGGCGCTGTGGCTTCTGCTGCAGAGCCAACACGGATCGATTCTTTCGGGCCCAAGTGTTGTCATGTACAGACTGAGGGCCTTAAACCCTATAAATCCTAAGAGGCCAGCCAAAGAAGCTGGGACCCTCTCTGAACTTGCGACGCAATTCCAAGCCGCCGCCTGCTCCAGTCTTGCGCGAAACCGGCCCTACCACAAACAATCGACTCGCACACCCCGGAGTAACACGGATCCTAAGCAAGTCGCAATGTGTGATCATCTATTCGATACTGTACTATACAATACTTCAGTGTGCTGCAAGGTTGCGTAGACGTCGACCCCCGAGCTTCTCATATGTATATATTTATACATAAATAATTATATATATATATATATTTATTTATACATATGTATGTATGTATATGTACAGCTTTGCTGAAGATACGAGGGTTTAGTGTTCTGGAGCGGTTGTAGTCACAAAGTTCTCAGTCTGCACTAGGGTGGTTTGGGTTTGGGGTGCAGGGTAGTGCAAATTGACTATCAGTTTCAGGGGCGAAGGGTAGGAGCGAGAGAGTTACTCTTATGCAATGGATTGCAAGGGTAGGTCCTAGCAACTGCATCTTCATGTCTGTAGTTCGTTTCGAGTATGTTCCTTCGACCAACCACCTGCCTTCACGCCTAGAGCCGCCAGTTTTAGGGTTTCGGGTTTCGGGCTTCAGTTAAGGACTCTCTAAAGCACCTAAAGGTAAAAACACCTACAACTGTATCATGGGCTTGGACCGTGGAGTGGCCTCTCTTAGGGCCAAGGTGAGTAGGCCAAAGGTTAAGGAACCCCAGCGGAACCATGAAGCAGCACATGCAGTGTCACACGCTTCTTGTCACAGCCAGTCCGGTCCCTAAGCCCCAATCCATCAAACCCTAAACCCTTAAGCCCTAAAAGCTAAGTGTTCGGTTGGAGCCTTTCAGCGAGACCTCAGCAGCACGGACATTGTTTGTTATCAGCAGGTTACAGTCTTTGTCATGCCATAATGAGCAAGCCATGTATATCTCCTACGTTTCATATGAAGCTTAAAGCCCAGACCATTAAACTCTAAACCCTTGGTGAAGGGATAATGGGATGTTGGGGTCTGAGTGCGACGTCCCCTCGAAGACCCCTGGAAAGATCGAATATCAATCTACTCCAAACGTCATATTAGAACAGATATACACAGGTATTTATACACGCATATGCGTATGTGCTTGTCTGCATACATACACACGTACATACATACGTACATACATACATATATATATATATATATATATACACACACATATATATACATACATGCACATATGTATACATATATATATATATATATGTGTATATATATATATATATATAAAGTATGTAAATATTATATACATATGCATGTATGCATTTATTGTGTTAAGTTGGCCCCGTAGGGTTGTCTATCCTGCTGCCCTGGCTCACCATGCCGTCAGCTTCTACTGGGATTTCCCTGATCGGATGACCCTTGCTTTGTCCGGTATTATCGTCCCTGCATCAACCCAACAGCCCAAGGTTGCTGCGCCGTTAGGTATTGTGCCTTACCACTATGCGAATATTGTTCAACTTTGAGTAGAATATCACGCCAAGTCCTTATCTGGTAAACACGGTCTGCTGCACGTCCAGTAGCAAACGCAGCAAACCCGAAGCCGACAACCCTGGATCCCCCTTGAGCCTTTCGGCTTGCGCCGGATGCCGGGTCGAATTATTTACTGCACAAGTGGGGCACTGGTTTGCGATGACTGACCCGACAAGAAGCAGCAGGTATCCTCTATCAGATGCTCCTTGGAGGACCTGTCCTTTCTGCAGGAAGCCATCTGAACCTAACTATGTGGTTGTTCCTTTATGCCTCAAACCCTGATCCCCGGGCCCCACCTTTCTAGAGTACAAGATCCACCAGAGGTCGTAAAGCGCACTGGCCAATTTCAAGGGTCCCGGCCTTGCATAGCCAAAGCTCTGACACGCTTGATGCTGCGTTGCCACGGCGTCCTGGGGCGCCCTGGGGCTTTGGCTGCCTGCTTCCTAGCTCCTCCGCAGCCGGCTACTCGTCGAGGGTAGGACCTTAGGAGCTTTATGGATCTAGCATAAGGGCGTGGCGGAGCTTCATGGTCTAGAGCTGGGGTCAAAACAAACTTCAGGGTTCAGGGTCTGGGGTTGAGGGTCTGAAAAAGGCTGCTGCTTTCTGTGACCATTCTGCATGTGCTTGCGCTGTTCTTGCAATGTGATCTTTGTGAGGCCGCCGTCGCGGGTGGGGCATATCGTCGAGGTGCCCTTCGGGTTCCCGGGTGACAGTGTCACGCTGTGGGGGTTCAGGGTGCTCAGGGCACATACGTTTGAATGGGTATTTCGGCAATATGGTGAGACCCAGCACAGCAGGACTTGTGAGAATGTCATCTAGGTGGCACTTGGGGAAACTTTTTGTTTTCGCTGTACAGTTCCTGTAGAGGTACCTTTAAGGGCCCCAGCAACAACCCAGTCATGCACGGATTCGAGGTACGGTGTGGAAACGGGTATCGAAGGTGTGGCTCGGATTTGGCTTGCTGCAGGTCAGGAAACGAAGTTTGCAGCAGTGTTGTTCTTGTCGACCCCTGATCAATACCACCTCCTACCTCGAAAAGAATTATATCAGAGAGCCTCATGGTAAGGCACTGCAAGAAAGCTGTTTGTTGATCAACATGTCTTAAATGTTTCTTGTGATTGCCAGAGTCCGAGCCTTCATCGTTCGCAGGAAACAACGAGGCACAGTAGCGATCATTGCGACAGTCAGAGCTTCAGTTGCAGTTATAGGACTACCTGGTAAACCAAACCGTGAAGTTCTGATGACTTCCTAAAACACACCAAGCAACAGACGATCAGCCTAGTCTTCCTTCGGTGTTTGTACGAAGGCCTGCTTACTCTTGACAGTAGTACAGGAGCTCCACAGTTCGCAGTGCTCCTCCTTCACATTCTTTTTTGGGGGGTCAATTTAAAGACACTGCGTGAAGGCCCCAAACCCCTCCTCTGAATCTTCTGGTCCTTCCGTTGTACCTCGTTTGTTCCTTCTCTCCCTCGTGGGGAGTGGTTTTCGAAGCTGAGGGCAAGCATCCCTTTACCTACTTCGTAGGGACAGTTGCGGGATCCTGGGTCCTTACGGTTAAGCTGCGATTACAATATTGTTTGGCTTTTCCTAGGGGACTCCTATGCCTACCGAGGCCTTTAGAGGACAGCTTGGACCAGGCAAGCAATCCTTAAACCCCAAACAGCCTCAAGCGAAGGCGCATCGACTTCAGTGGGTCCGGCCAGAGTCTTCGACACCACCGAGGTGCTCTTGTCGGAGTGTGGGGTTTAAGTCCCCGTGGTGGTTGAAACAAAGGTTGGTGGAAGTGTGTATGTGCGTATGTAGCGCCAACAGGTAAGGTTATACATCCTACCCGAGCTAGGTCATGATGCCGTATGGTACCTTCCCTGGCATGTGCAGTAACTAATTGTTGGCCCAGTGAGAGCACTGCAAGGTCAGATGATAATTGACTGCGGTATGAAAACCGAAATTCGGCATGGCCACCGAGCCATCCGCTGGCTTTTCTTCTCATCATTTTTCGGCTGAAGGATTATAGGGTTTTGAGACTGCAGGTGTTCAAGATCCCTTTCCTGATGGTTCTGTGCGGTTGGATCGAGTTAGCCGGCACACAGGATGTCCCTAAAGGCAGCCCGCAGGCCTGATGTTGGAAGACTCAGAGATAGTTTGTTTATCTTGCCAGGCGACTTTAGCCCCTTGCATTTCCACCGCATTTTGGGATACTGCAACAGGAGCTTACCACTGGTGCCAGAACACTTCTATCAGAATCCAAGCAGCCGGGCCGCTGGAGAGCGGGCTGTAGCTTCAGGCTTCACCGCTTGATGTCTTAGCTACCTAAACAAGAAGCCTCCATGCCGGCTTCAGCTGAGGAGCTGCTAGCTGACATTGGAGAGCACCTGGGCAAATCCGTATGAAAGCCGAGTTTAAGGTATGAGAGCCCTTTAAAGGGTCTTGTGGGGTCTTGGCAGGGGTTGCGGCTTTGGGATTACAGTTTTGCGGTCCGTAACATAGAAGCTTCGATGATGACAGATACGGCTCCTTATTGTCTCCGTGATGGTTTTGATTTTTGCCCATCTGCAGGGCCAGGAACTCTTTGAGCTGAGACCTGAAGGGCTCCTTTAACGGATCACACGGAGTTTGTTTTAAGATTGGGTTGAACGGTAGAAAGTAGATCCCCTAATTTGGGGCCCTATACTGCAAAGGGTACTTTATAGGAACCCCCATTAAGGGATCTCCTTTTGTTCACATGAAAGGCGGCACGCAGTAAGCGTCGCCCCCTGAGGCCCGAAGGAAGAGCAACGCCATCAAAGATGTGGGAGTTTCCGAAAATTAGGGGTACCTAAGGATTCCTTTAAAGGGCTACTATAAGGGTATGTTCTTGTTCTGGTAGATCTTCGAGGTTGGGGTTGTCGTTGGCACCGCTTGAAGTCATGCTAAACTTCTCTGTATCGTTCCAATTCAAAAGAAGCGCAGCACAACCATCAAGGCAAGA